>WNWK01006687.1:30000-102841 GCA_009830355.1 Cherax destructor | reverse complement strand
CGATGCATGCAGGGATGAGATGAAAAGCTGAAGCCTTCCTGCCTGAAAGCTGGCCTTGGTAACGTCTAGCAAGCTGGATGCAAGGTGATGGTCCAGTGTGGACGGTCGGTAAAGCACTGCGTTCCTGTCAGGCTAGGTATCTCCGTCGGCCAGAGATCAGTGTTTGTGAGTATTTCGCTGCTCTTGCGATTCCACTGTATAATCCTAGTTGTGTCGATGCAGCAGGGATGAATGAAGCTGTAAGCCTTCCTGCCTGAAGCTGGCTGCCTGGATATGGCAAACTGGATGCCAAGGTTTGGTCAGTGTTTACGTCGGTAAGCATGCGTTCCTGATTCGTAGGTCGAGTCTCGTCGGCCAGAGATCAGTGTTTATATGTATATATATATATATATATATATATATATATATATATATATATATATATATATATATATATATATATATATATATATATATATATATGTGTGTGTGTGTGTGTGTGTGTATAAAAGATGGAGTCCACCTCTGGTGTATATTGAGGGACCCATAGCCTCGGAAAAGTGGATTAAACGCTACAAGGAAGAATATTTTATTTCTTCCTGAAGCTATTTGAATATTCCACTTTCCCTACATCCCCATCTTTTTGTTCTTTTTTACCAATAGGTATATTTTATCACATAAAATGATACAAAACATATAAGAGATACATTTTTGATATAAAGATGGCATATGCAGTATATGAGGTGTGAGAGATACTTGTTTAGTGCATATTGTTACATGTTTGTCACTGATTATAATGCGAAAATCTCATCCAGCTCCTCAGAGCTGGGGTGCGTGCCCAAAATACAGCATGCATTACACCTCTGGAACATCATGTAAGAGCTCTCCTAAAACATGTGAGAAGCAGCCCTCCCTCCATGGCGCCACATCCGCCTGGCATACCACGCAATTCCAGTCACTGCCTACGAATGCTAACGATGGTAATGTTCTAAAACAATAAATAAACCAACTCCTCCCGGACGAAGGCCGTCTTAATGCTCACTATATTCACTGCAGGCGCATACACACATACGAAAGACACTCTCTCATCTCCCCACCAACCATCCACACATAAAGCCCTACTTTCATCCTTCCCCTCACTTCTGAGTAACACGAACGGGCTTTCCTACCAGATCAAGATTGCCACCCCGGTAACCCTCCACATCAAACTCTCTTCCAAGCTTCCAGTTATGCTCTTGAAGGTAGGCAACATCCACGCAGTGTCGACACAAAACATACACAAAAATTTATGCTTCATTCGCTCACACAACACATTGGCATTTAAAGTCAAGCACCAGAGGCCTGCTAAGGTTTCCGCCCCCTCTGCCCCACAGCTCCCTTCATGTGTCCACCAGGGCCTTGTGCATTTTCTTTGCCATGCTCACCATGCTTGACTCCAGGGCCACCTTGCACCACCTGCTGATGGTACTTGCTCCCTCCCACACTACTTCCTCCATCCACCCTGTGCGTTGGGCTGGCGTCAGAACGTCATCAGAGTCAGACGTCACAGCCGCCTGCTTTCTGGATACAACGTCCTATTCCATTCACTGAACCAGGTTGTCTGCACGGTGCACCTTCACCACGATCATCGGCGAATCCACCTGACCAGGTGTCAGCACTTCCTCGTCGTTCACACCATCACCCACGGCCGTTTCTCGCCGATCAGCCTCCACTGATATGGTCTCCTGACTGCCCAGCGGCCCAGCCATAGAGACCTCCTCCGGTGAAGGAAACATGGACTGCAGCACCATGTCAATGGTCACATTGAAGTCCTCCACCCCCTCCGACTCCCGCTGCACCACCAGAGGCACAGGCTGCTCAGTAATCATCACTTCCAGCTCTGGCCCCACCACTGGAGCCTCAGTCACCTTGCTCCATCGCTGTCCCGGGTGGCCTCAGGATCCAAATAAATGCTCCTTGCCAGTTGGAGCATCACTGGCTGGCCTCCTGGCCTGCCCACGCCTTCCACACTCTGCCGCTACATGGTCGTACTCACCGCAGAGGCGGCAGGTCTGACACTGACCAGTGTACATCACAATGACCTGTGTACGAAAGTCCTCCAAGTACACGTACGATGGGATAGGTTTTCGTAGCAACATCTTAAGGGTGAAGATTCCTTCAGGGAATCCAGTGTACATGCCAGTCGCCCACTTGCCCTGTTGGGCGACATGAATCATGCCATACCTGCAAAAGACCTGGCGAATGTCCACCTCATCAGCTTAGAAGAGCACATTGCATATCCTCACCCATGTGGGCGGGCAGGAAACTGTAGACAGCCTGACTGTCTGCATAGACAGCTCATGCTGTCTGCCAGCTGAGTTCATATTTTGCGCTATGTTAGTTCCCATAGTTTCTGCCAGAGGGCAAGCCTGTAGGCATACCCATGTGAGTCTGCCTCACCCCTGCCTCTCCCTCACTTGGCACCCAAACTTCAGTCAGTCAACAGGCCTAACTTGTCTCCCTCTCACAAGGCGCATGGCCCTGGGCCATAGCCACAGACACACAGCCTGTGAACTCGCACCTTTATACAAATAAAGTAAGAAGCCTCCGAAGCCTTATCATTACATACCCGCTCTCCACAATGCCAAATAACATATCGTTATAAAACATCCACCAACCATACACTCACAGCAGAGGTCACGTCCACACTGATGTCTTGAAAGCAGTCAACTAGACCCTGCCCATGGTGCAGTTTCACGAAGATCCTGAAGGAGCCATTCAACTCCACACCATACAGATCCTTATCTTCTATCCCATAAGTATCCCTGATGATCATGGGCAGCAAAACCGGGGCAGACATAGGTGTGATTACCACACACAGAAGTTCAATTCCCATGGTATTCACACAGCGTCTCAGGCTAAATACCATGTCAACACTGGGTAGTTTGCTTGGCTGTCAGCAGAGGGGTGCAAGGCATGTACACACTCTCTGGAAGCTAGGCAACGAATGCAATATGGAATAAGTTGAGCAACACAGCGTCAGGAACAAGGAGACAAAAGAATGACCCTAACTGGGGACAATGAACAAATCCATGAACGACATAAAACTCCCCTAATACTAAATCTAAGTTCAGCATAACCAAATCCCCGACTACGACGGTGCGTAGATGCCACAAAAAATAGGTCAGAAGCTTTTGCTTGGGACCTGGGTTGACTTAGTTTCAGTACCATACACAACCTCAGCAAAACGTCAAAAATCACTAAGTCTGAACAATGCTCTGTGAACAGAGTTACAAGAAGTATGTTTCGATTCACCAACAAAATCACCAACGAACAAACAGACAGAGACGAGAGGGATCCTTCCTGGACTAGCAGCAGATGGAGAGAGGTGCTTGTCCAGTGATGACCAGCTGTAGAGAGAGACTGTCGAGCAATGACCAACTATGGAGAGAGACTCTCTGAGGTAGGGAGGGCAGTCTCAAACCTCAGGTGAGATCACGTGACTAGCCAGTGCTTCTCCCGGGAGTTAGATAAGCAGTTTGTGACAGCAAAGATCCAGTCACAACTCTCAAACAGTGAGCACATTTAAGTGTAAATGTTACATCCTACCTAATGACATAGCTAAGTCAAATAATAATATAAAACAAAATATTTTAATTTTACCTATTAAAGAAAATATCGGCAATATAAAATTATATGGTAGACAATATATATTAAATATACATTATATACAATGTATCCCATTCAGGGGGCGCAACACTCATCCTCTGCTTTCCATTCTTCTCTTACTTTCCTTCTACATTCGTTTTTTCTTTCCTAACTGTTCAACATGCCTATCAAGGTGTTACACCAAACTGTAAGTCAGTAGTGGCACTGAACAGCAATCAGCGCAGCGGAGGAAAATATGTTGCACTGCAGCCTGAGAGATATAACAAGGAGCAGAAGAGGATGGATGCCGACTTGTAGATCTGGCACTCGCTACCTGCATGTCTGGCCACCGAAAAGTTGACAAATACTAAATTTTGACAATCATCACAGATAAGACACTACAAATGAGCATTTAGTTAATATATGCATTATCTAGGTAGAACGATTCTGTCCAAGAATCGTTCTACCATTAAAATATATTTTGCATTCTGAATAGCTTAGCATTGCCTATGAATGTAATAACATATATATAAATAATAATTTTGTTGGTTATTTGTTCTACATGGCTGACTTGTTCATGTTCTGCAGAACGTCCTTGATAGGGGAATGTTGAGACTACAATAACAGTATACTTTTTCATGTTCTGTGATATATCTTTCGTCTTATTGATGAGTTGACGAAGATCTAGTGACCAAGATTTTTAATTCACTTTGCGATTAAAGACTATCACCAGAGGTAAAATAAACTTTTATGTTAAACACCAAAAACAATGAGAGTTTCGTGAACCTTAAGTTTGAATCTGTGTTCGTGATTCTCCATTTAAGCGATGACGAATATGAAGCTTTTTTTTTTTTAAGCTGAGAGATGAAAGATTTGTTCTGTGACGAATAATATTTTTTTTTCATTTAAACTGAGACATGAAAGGCTTACTTTTAAGATAATAAGTAACATGCAAGAAGTAGTGCCCAATATAGATTTTGTTAAGGAAATTTAAATAGGAAGGAAAGGCATATTGTGTTATATAATCAATGCAAAATAAGAAGTCCTAATTTGAGTTACGGGAACGCAGGTTCCCGTTTTTCATTTGTCAGGGGAATTCGGTAAATAATTGCTCATGTTACATGAGGCAGTCTAATAAATCATAATATTTTTGTGTGTAAAATGGAAAAATATCAGTATTACAAATTCAATATAAGGTAATCAAATTAAAAAAAAAAAGTTATTTGAGAGTAAATAGGAGGACACATGTGTTAATAATATAAATGCTCTATTGTCCATTATTGAAAGAAACAAATGTGTACACGACTGCATAAAATATATCATAAATTTTTATTTTGACATACAAAAGGGTTGTAAAAAAATGCAATTAGTGGTCAAACAAGGAATATTGGAAGGTGGTGAATGATTCATTATGGTATACATTTAATGTCAGCGGAATTCACAAGAAAAATAACACTGGTCAACAACCTAAATGCTTCCGAAACCAGAGTAGCAATTTCCAACTAATTTTAGGTCACTGATAATTAATATGATAGTTAAAATTGTTTATTAACTCTACTTTTCAATATAGAGCTACGTGTCACAACAGGTTGCAACAGGCTTGCGACAGTGTGTTTCTTACCACACTCACAGTCTCACTGACCTTCATTATTGTTCCAGCAGTCATACAAGGTGGTTGTGCTCTCCAAGTTTATATTTTGAGGTGAAAGGTTGGTGATTTTCTTAGCCAAACACTTTTAAACTTATAATAAATATTCACTGAGCAAGCTATTGATATGCATGTGAGGCATATTATATTAATTTTATTTTCCAACTGAATGATATAAATACTTTGCTTAGCTGTCATGCTCTGTATTATAAGGATAAATTAATGAATAAATTTTCTGTTTATCTTCTAATTGTTTGTTGTTTTCTTCTTTTAGATGCCTCGTACTTGTGTGAATAATGCAGACAACTTCTGGTACTTTTGTGGTGAGGTGACCTTTGTATCACAGAAGCGCCGTATAACTGCTATGGTTAGAAAGGAATATCACCTATATTGTGGATGCAAGATTGGTGACCAGGATAAGAACTGGGCTCCACACATATGCTGCAACAATTGTGCTACTAACCTTCACCAATGGTTGAACAGGAAGAAGAAAGGAATGCCTTTTGCTGTGCCAATGACATGGCGGGAGCCAACAGAACATACCAACAATTGTCATTTCTGCATGGTACCTCCAGTACAAAAGGGCTTGTCAAAGAAAAAAAGGGGCCATTGAATATCCAAACATTCCATCAGCTATTCGCTCAGTGCCACACAGAGGTCTACCTGTTCTTGATGCACCAACTTGGGTATACTTCGAGTCAGATGAAGAAAGTGTAGAGGAGGAAGAAGAGAAGGATGACAGTGCTGGATTACAGTGACCAAAACTTTGATGAAGCACACTCCTCTAGGTCACATCTCATAACAGAAGGGGAACTCCATGACCTTGTCAGGGATCTGCAACTACCCAAAAATAAGGCAGAGCTGCTGGGCTCTCTTCTTCAGCAGTGGAATCTCCTAGCAGCTGATGTGAAGATTTCAAAATTTCGTGACCGTTAGCAGCACTTCAACGAGTTCTTCGTAATGGGAGGTGATTTAGTGGCTGCAACATTATTAATGGTCTGATGGAAACACTTGGCATCGACTACGAACCCAGTCACTGGACGCTGTTCATTGATTCATCAAAAACGGGTCTGAAAGTTGTCTTGCATAACGGCAATAGTAAACCATCAGTTGCTGTCAGCTATGCACCATATATGTAAGAAACTTATGAGAATATAAAGCATATGTTGCAATGCATGGAATAAGATAAACATCAATGGCAGTTCTGTGTTGACTTAAAGGTTGTTGCTCCTGTGATGGGCTTGCAGGGCGGATACACCAAGTACTGCTGCTTTTTATGTGAATGAGACAGCCGTGCAAGAGGTTCCCACTACGTCAGGAGTGACTGGCCACCTCGTCAATCATTGGAGCCTGGGACGAAAAATGTTCAACATCCACCTCTCATTGAACCAAACAAAATTTTACTACCACCACTATTATTATATGGACAAATTCGGTCAGGGATTCGAGTATTTAACATCAAAATTTTCCTCACTGAGCGACACTAAGATAAGAGAGGGAGTCTTCAATGGTCCTCAAATTCGAGAGCTTCTTAAAGATGGTGACTTTGAGTCAGACCTTCATGAGGAGGAGAAAGCTGCTTGGGAAGCATTCAAGTTAGTGGTGAAGGAATTTCTCGGAAACGAAAGGGAAGGCAACTGTGAAGAACTGGTGGAAAACCTGATCAAGGTTTACAAGAACATGGGATGTAACATGTCACTTTTTGGACTCACATTTAGATTTTTTTTCCAGCGAATTGTCGGGCATTTAGCGACGAACATGGTGAAAGGTTTCACCAAGTTATTTCAACCATGGATAAATGACACAGGGCAAATGGGTCACAAGAATGCTTACAGACTGGACATTGGCAAAAGATGATTCTACAGTCCACTATAAGCGTCAAGCAAAAAGGCAGAGAATAGGTACGGATTAGAGTTTAAAACACTGACACATATTGAATGTTATAAATATTACATGTCTCGTATCTTTAAACCTATAGCCAATAAGCATTTTTCAAGGTGATATTTGGATTCATAAAATTCATAAGAATTAACTAATTTCATTTAAGAAGCATACAACTTTTCAAAAATTGTTGACCAGTGATTTATCTATTTTAAAAGATTATATGTATTTTAAAGAATATAACAGTAACCTACAATTTTAATTTCCTAAAAAATCCTGCTTATTCCACCAAATGTTTACAAAGATCGGTTATTGCAAAAGTTTTTCACAGTGTTAATTTTAACATTTATGTTTTTTTTCAATTACTACGAAATTTAGCAATGTCCTTTAGAGGAGGAATTGTGAATTGTAGAATTTCAAACACCCATCTGCTTCACTGCTTCTTCCTCTAGTCGTGAGGGTGGGGCCTTGGTAGTGGAATAACCTAGGGCATCTCTTCGTCTAAATCCAGCACTGTTCCTCTGCTGACCACAGCTAGCGGTCATATAATATTTGAGCCACTCCCCGAGAGTGAGGAAAGTGACCGACAAAAGATTAACACTGTTTAAAGTGTCTTAGTGTCAGGAATTACTAAGAATCACTGTCCTGACACTGCCGAGTACCATGTTTATTATTAAGTCCTTCGATAAATAATTGCAAGAGACTAAGGTCGTGCGGCCAAATAGCAAAGATAGCTGTGTCATGCTAAGAGAATGTTACAATTTATTCAGTATAGTATGTCACACACACACATCGGCATGCCCTCCCGACCAGTTGCTAAGGATATGAGGAGTAGGGTTCCCCTCATTATGCTAGCACCTTGGTTCAACCAGCCACTGACAAGGAAGCCCACCAAAGTTGTGAAGCGATGTGGGACACTCCTTAATCAACCTTGACGAACTTACCTCCAAGCCTAGTCGAAGACGGTTCTCACCGTGTCTCTTGCTTGGATTACCTTACTGTTCATGTCATCTGTATATACTGTACATACATTGCTTGCAGTTTCGTGAAGGAACTATAAGTATTTACTTTCTGTCGCTTTTTTGCTCGTTCCTCGTTCCTACCTTGGTTATCGTGCTACAACCAGGTGTGCAGACCACTAGACAACACCTGTGTTCGTAATAAAAGCGAAACTAGAGGGAAGGACGCACACTAATATTAAGATAGTAGTAAGTAGAGCAGTTTCGAAGTATTCCATATAAAGGTTAGCCCATTGCAACACAGAAGGTTGGACTCCACACAAAGACAAATAAAATCAAGAAAGACATCAGTTGGTATAGGGAGATAAAGAAACATTTAATTGGCTTTCACTTTAAGAAAATTTGAGAACATCATCAAGAGGGACAATAGTAAAGAGGGACTCACGTCAAGACTTAGCATCTTACAGGTCGGGTGTGACCGAACCCGTTAGATGAAGTCTTGAGGGTAACGGAGGAATGCAGCATAAAAAGTTTCAAGAGTTTTGGTGAACCAAATGGCGAAAATAAGAGACAGAAACTCTAGAGGAAATGATGGGACGTCGAGGGATGCCAATTTTATGAGTTTTTGGAAGACTATAAAAATAAGGTAGAGAGGGACAGATAACACGGAAACTTTGAACAAAATCAAAGTCAGGAGGACAGAAAACGAGAAGAGTCCGAAGTTTATGGTTGAAAACTCTCTTGATGAGATCAAGAGGATTGGAGAGAAGAGCGTAGTCGCGCGAGTGAGAGAGCAAGGCTTCAGCTTTACAGAGGTAATCCTCATGATCATGGGAAAACATCGAATTGCCTGGGGGGCTCTGGTGGCTTGGTGGCTAAAGCTCGCTTCACACGGCGAGGGCCTGGGTTCGATTCCCAGCCAGGGCAGAAACATTGGGCGTGTTTCTTTACACCTGTTGTCTATGTTCCCCATCAGTAAAATGGGTACCTGGGTGTTAGTCGACTAGTGTGAGTCGCATCCTAGGACACTGACCTAATCTACCCGAAATGCTCAGCATAACAAGGGACTTTCTATATAGTAATATGTCATTGATGTCAGCTAGGCCTGTATACCATGTACATATGCTTGTAGTAAATAAAGATATTATTATTATTATTATTATTATTATTATTATTATTATTATTATTATTATTATTATTATTATTATTATTATTATTATTATATATATATGGGAAGAAAATCAAGTTGATAGTGACGGTGAAGGTGGTAATTCTTAGATAACAAGCTATCAAGGGCAGAAATGTGAGCACCACGAAAAGTAGTCAGGTCAGGAAAATTTCGAGAGTGAGACTGACGAAAAGAATCAAATGAGCGAATAAGGTCAATGCGAGTGCGGTGGGTCGGTGAAGTTTCAAAACAATAAGATCAATAAGATCAAACTGATGTTGTGAAATGTGACAGAAGACAGAATAGTAAAACAGTTAGTAAGGGAGAATTTAGACCAAGGGCTGTCTGAGATAAGATGATGGAACTTTTCTGTAATTTAGTAGAGGGAATTTGCGAATTTAGGCGATCAGTGTCAAAAATAATAGAATTGAGAAAATTACAGAGATCTTGTGGGAGAAAGGAATAGAGAGCATGTTGACGTTGAGGGAGGGTGAAGACGGCATCATCAACTTGAGACTTAGTAGAATATATGAGCTGATGAAGTAAGAGACGGGCATGGTCAGGAAAGGGAGCTCTCAAGGTGTTGAATTTGAGGAACTGGGAGAAGAAAGGGGGCAAAGCTTATTCAGTGAGACAGTCGCGTAGAAAGTGAAGCTGGTTCTTACCACGCCTGGAAGCAATAAGAGCAGCCTCACTGGGACATTTCCAAAATTAAATTTGTCAAGTAAAACGGGAGATGTTAACGGTGAATGTCAGGGCTCTGCCACCTGAAAGTGAGGGAAAAAAACAAAAAAAGTCACAAGAAGAACGTCGCTTTTCCCTAAACCTTCAACTCCAAAATAAATATTTTTTTCCGCACCAACAACCTTACCAGCTCCAATTTTCTTGCCAATGCATCTTCAGCAATTATACTTAAAATCTTCTCAAATAAAGTAGGTTTCAACATTACATCAGATCCTCCAGCTTCAGCCGCCAAACCCATTCCCGACCCACCAGTTGTCCAATCCACTCCGCCTACCCAGCCTGTCACTATATCCACACCCACTGTATCTCCCCCTCCAGATCAAGACTCTCACACTTCTGAAGAAGAAATTCAAGTCGACGACCATACTCCCGGCCTTACCTGGAGAAATCTATGATTCTTTATCACATCTTAGAACAAGAACACCATCTTCGCCAAATAATTCCACTCACGACTTTGCAGAGTAACTGTGTTATACACCTCCGTCGCCGGACATAACTTCACACCACCACAAGTGCAAGATTTTGTGCAACAAGTGCAAGAGGGGTTTAAAAGTTTTATGAATGTGTCGTTACAAATAAGTAAGTAAACTGAAGTTCTTAACATATGCGCCTACCAGGTGTCCCCGGACCCAGCCTCAAGAATTCTGATGCTGGGATAAACCCTGGATCATTTTCTACAATTGCAGATAGTCAACTCCAACGCTATTCGCCTATTCCCTATTTCAAGCTCTCTACTTACCTAGGAGTTAGATCATGTGAGACCTAATAAACTCCATTATATGGGAGAAACTTTCTATCAGTAAGGGTTCCAGATTTTCGTTTAGGACTGGGGTAACGATGAGAACAATCTAAATGACAGCTTTCAAATCTTTATTCATGCTGCCAAAGAATGTTTATTCCTTATAGATAAATAAGATCAAACAGAATGATCCAGTGTGGGTGAATAGGACATGCACACATCTTTTAAGTGTGTACATGAATGGTATATAATACCGACAACATGAAAATTAGACACATGGGCAACATCTGAGTATCTTTATTGTAGATGTTACGCCATCCAGTGGCTTTATCAACACAAATTCAATGACGTAATTGGATGAGAGAAGAACTATATACAAAAGATGAGGTAATCAGTCCCTCAGCCTTGAAGTTAGTGTGAAGAACACCGTAGTCGTGAAGATTCTGGAGCACAGACAAGAAGGCTGGCGCTTATATACTGGTGTCAGGTGGAAAGGGACGGGTAGTAGACGAATGCATTGTCACTGGTAGGCTTACGGACTGATTACCTCATCTTTTGTATATAGTTCTAATGTCTTCCAATCATATCCTTGAATTTGTATTGATAAAGCCACTGGATGGCGAAACGTCTACAATAAAGATACCCAGATGATGCACTTGTGTCTATTTTGGAGACGTTCAAGCAAACTTGGCTGCTGGAAAGGATTATAATTTTGTTAAAAGTCGTGTTAGAGTAAAGAGAACTGATGAACTGGAGCGCTCTTTCGTTACAGTCCGTGATAAAAAGGAAAGAAAACGTAGCTCAATGACGATTTGATATATGTTTAAACATCCTTCGTCAATAAATTCCGGGGTCTAAATTCGATGTGCCCTGAGGAGCCTATCGAATTTTAGCTCTTGGAGAGCGATACGTTGCCATAATAAAATGTCACAAAAACTGCACATATGTTTTTTGACCTAATAGGAAACATCTTTGAAACATTGACTGGGGTTTATTTGGCTAATGATTCTATTGGCAAAGATAGTTCAATAATGAAAGGAACCACGACCATGACTTTTTTTTCTAAATGATATAGAATATGCTTGAAGTATATTTATGACCCAGTGAAAAATAAAATCAGATACGATCCCAAATGGATGAACAGGAGGCTACAGTATTTATTAAGAGATAAGAGAGAATGTGTGGACGCTCCATTGACTATTATGTTTATATTAACAGTAAGGTAAAGTGAAGGATTAGAAAGGGTAAATGCAACCATGAAATTCATGCATGTGTATAGGATAAAGGTGTTGGAAAGAGTAAGAGATGGTAGTGTGAGAAAAACCGTTCAGGTGACGGTAATTTACGTATATAAATCAGAGAAGTGTTGTGTGGAAGAGAGTCCACCACCGGCAACGCCATCTAGCACCTTTCTTGGTAAGCTGGAACTTCAGTACGGACTCCCACCTGCTCTGGTAAGACTACATTTTTGGGTTATTAACTGGTGATTGTAATGACCATTTATACGGGTGATACAATTAATATTCTCCCTATTTTGTGGCCCAAAACCGTTGTTGTCACCTCTATTGTACGTATTTTAATTTTTTGGTTTTCTGCACATGCGCCTGAGCCGCAGGTGCGGAAATTTGATAACTTTATACTAGAGGTGTCTCCCCTCCTCTGTCTCTCTCCGTTACACAGCAGCTGCCATGATGGGCGAGTACACTATTACTGTGTCGAGGAAATCTATGACAAAGGACATACGTGGCGACTGAGTTCTGACTATCTCTTCTAATCACTTCAACCTGGGCACCAACATCAGCCAACACCGTCAGCAAGTGACCCTGCTAACAATCACTGTCAGCAGGCACCTACACGCCTTCCTTGAGACAACTTCACCAGTCTCCACTCCGTAGTTCACCGTTACAACTATATAACTTAGCTCTATAGGTAGCCTTTCAGGCTCAAGAATAAGTACCATCCTGAATATAATAGTAACTTTTATTTTACTTATATTAATAGTTATGTTTTAGATATCTTATAATAAACCTTTTTGTTTATTGAAGTAATTGTAATTTTTTCTTTAAAATAATTTTCATAAGGAAGAATTCGATAAATGTGTGACTGTAGCACCGAGATCGACTCCACACTACCTCACCGAGATCGACTCCACACTACCTCACCGAGATCGACTCCACTCTACTTCACCTAGATCGAATCCACACTACCTCACCGAGATCGACTCCACTCTACCTCACCGAGATCGACTCCACTCTACCTCACCGAGATCGACTCCACACTACCTCACTGAGATCGACTCCACCTACCTCACCGAGATCGACTCCACTACCTCACGAATCGACTCCACTACCTCACCGAGATCGACCCACACTACCTCACGAGATCGACTCACACTCCCCTCACCGAGATCGACTCCACACTACCTCACTGAGATCGACTCCACACTACCTCACCGAGATCGACTCCACACTACCTCACCGAGATCGACTCCACACTACCTCACCGAGATCGACTCCACACTACCTCACCGAGATCGACTCCACTCTACCTCACCGAGATCGACTCCACACTACCTCACCGAGATCGACTCCACTACCTCACCGAGATCGACTCCACACTACCTCACCGAGATCGACTCCACACTACCTCACCGAGATCGACTCCACACTACCTCACCTGAGATCGACTCCACACTACCTCACCGAGATCGACACCACACTACCTCACCGAGATCGACTCCACCTACCTCACCGAGATCGACCCACACACTCGAGATGCCACACTCCTCACCGAGATCGACACCACACTACCTCACTGAGATCGACTCACTCTACCTCACTGAGATCGACTCCACACTACCTCACTGAGATCGACTCCACACTACCTCACCGAGATCGACTCACACTACCTCACAGATCGACTCCACACTACCTCACCGAGATCGACTCCACCTACCTCACCGAGATCGACTCCACCTACCTCACCGAGATCGACTCCACCTACCTCACCGAGATCGACTCCACTACCTCACGAGATCGACTCACCTACCTCACCAGATCGACTCCACACTACCTACCGAGATCGACTCCACACTACCTCACCGAGATCGACACCTACACTACCTCACCGAGATCGACTCCACTCTACCTCACCGAGATCGACTCCACTACCTCACGAGATCGACTCCACCTACCTCACCGAGATCGACTCCACACTACCTCACCGAGATCGACTCCACTCTACCTCACCGAGATCGACTCCACACTACCTCACCGAGATCGACTCCACACTACCTCACCGAGATCGACTCCACACTACCTCACTGAGATCGACTCCACACTACCTCACCGAGATCGACTCCACACTACCTCACCGAGATCGACTCCACACTACCTCACCGAGATCGACTCCACACTACCTCACTGAGATCGCCACACCTCCGATCATCCACACTACCTCACCGAGATCGACTCCACTCTACCTCACCGAGATCGACTCCACTACCACTGAGATCGACTCACCTACCTCACCGAGATCGACCCACACTACCTCACCGAGATCGACTCCACACTACCTCACTGAGATCGACTCCACACTACCTCACCGAGATCGACTCCACACTACCTCACCGAGATCGACTCCACACTACCTCACTGAGATCGACTCCACACTACCTCACCGAGATCGACTCCACACTACCTCACCGAGATCGACTCCACCTACCTCACCGAGATCGACACCACACTACCTCACTGAGATCGACTCACACTACCTCACCGAGATCGACCCACACACTCACAGCGCTCACTACTCACCGAGATCGACTCCACTACTCACGAGATCGACTCCACACTACCTCACCGAGATCGACCCACACTACCTCACGAGGAATCCGGAGCTCCACCTACCTCCCGAGATCGACTCCACCTACCTCACGAGATCGACTCCACTCCTCACCAGATCGATCCACACTACCTCACGAGATCGACTCCACACTACCTCACCGAGATCGACCCAACACCTCACCGAGATCGACCCACCTACCTCACCGAGATCGACCCACACTACCTCACGAGATCGACTCCACTACCTCACCGAGATCGACTCCACTACCTCACTGAGATCGACTCCACCCACACTACACTACTCACCGAGATCGACTCCACTCTACCTCACCGAGATCGACTCCACACTACCTCACGAGATCACTCCACGTACCTCACCGAGATCGCTCACACTACCACTGAGATCGACTCCACACTACCTCACCGAGATCGACTCCACACTACCTCCACTGAGATCGACTCCACACTCACCTCACCGAGATCGACCCACACTACCTCACTGAGATCGACTCACACTCCTACCGACGACTCCATACCCACCAGATCGACCCACACTACCTCACCGAGATCGACCCACACTACCTCACCGAGATCGACTCCACACTACCTCACCGAGATCGACACCACACTACCTCACCGAGATCGACACCACACTACCTCACCGAGATCGACTCCACACTACCTCACCGAGATCGACTCACACTACCTCACCGAGATCGACCCACACTACCTCACCGAGATCGACCCACACTACCTCACCGAGATCGACTCCACCTACCTCACCGAGATCGACCCACACTACCTCACTGAGATCGACTCCACACTACCTCACCGAGATCGACACCACACTACCTCACCGAGATCGACCCACACTACCTCACCGAGATCGACCCACACTACCTCACCGAGATCGACCCACACTACCTCACGAGATCGACTCCACTCTACCTCACGAGATCGACCCCACACTACCTCACTGAGATCGACTCCACACTACCTCACCGAGATCGACACCACACTACCTCACTGAGATCGACTCCACACTACCTCACCGAGATCGACTCCACACTACCTCACCGAGATCGACTCCACACTACCTCACTGAGATCGACTCCACACTACCTCACCGAGATCGATCCCACACTACATCACTGAGATCGACTCCACACTACCTCACCGAGATCGACACCAACAACCCTCACCGAGATCGACACTCACACTCCCTCACCGAGATCGACTCACTACCTCACCGAGATCGACTCACTACTACCTCACCGAGATCGACTCCACACTACCTCACTGAGATCGACTCCACACTACCTCACCGAGATCGACACCACACTACCTCACCGAGATCGACTCCACTCTACCTCACCGAGATCGACTCCACACTACCTCACTGAGATCGACTCCACACTACCTCACTGAGATCGACACCACACTACCTCACTGAGATCGACTCCACACTACCTCACCGAGATCGACACCACACTACCTCACCGAGATCGACTCCGCACTACCTCACCGAGATCGACTCCACACTACCTCACTGAGATCGACTCCACATTACCTCACCGAGATCGACACCACACTACCTCACCGAGATCGACACCACACTACCTAACCGAGATCGACACCACACAACCTCACTGAGATCGACTCCACACTACCTCACCGATATCGACTCCACACTACCTCACCAAGATCGACTCCACACTACATCACCGAGATCGACACCACACTACCTCACTGAGATCGACTCCACTCTACCTCACCGAGATCGACTCCACACAACCTCACTGAGATCGACTCCACACTACCTCACCGAGATCGACACCACACTACCTCACTGAGATCGACACCACACTACCTCACCGAGATCGACACCACACTACCTCACCGAGATCGACACCACACTACCTCACTGAGATCGACTCCACTCTACCTCACTGAGATCGACTCCACACTACCTCACTGAGATCGACTCACACTACCTCACCGAGATCGACCACACTACCTCACTGAGATCGACTCCACTCTACCTCACTGAGATCGACTTCACACTACCTCACTGAGATCGACTCCACACTACCTCACCGAGATCGACACCACACTACCTCACTGAGATCGACTCCACACTACCTCACCGAGATCGACACCACACTACCTCACCGAGATCGACACCACACTACCTCACTGAGATCGACCTCACACTACCTCACCGAGATCGAATCCACACTACCTCACCGAGATCGACTCCACACTACCTCACCGAGATCGACTCCACACTACCTCACCGAGATCGACTCCACACTACCTCACCGAGATCGACTCCACACTACCTCACCAAGATCGACTCCACACTACATCACCGAGATCGACACCACACTACCTCACTGAGATCGACTCCACTCTACCTCACCGAGATCGACTCCACACAACCTCACTGAGATCGACTCCACACTACCTCACCGAGATCGACACCACACTACCTCACCGAGATCGACACCACACTACCTCACCGAGATCGACACCACACTACCTCACCGAGATCGACACCACACTACCTCACTGAGATCGACTCCACTCTACCTCACTGAGATCGACTTCACACTACCTCACTGAGATCGACTCCACACTACCTCACCGAGATCGACACCACACTACCTCACTGAGATCGACTCCACTCTACCTCACTGAGATCGACTTCACACTACCTCACTGAGATCGACTCCACACTACCTCACCGAGATCGACACCACACTACCTCACTGAGATCGACTCCACACTACCTCACCGAGATCGACACCACACTACCTCACCGAGATCGACACCACACTACCTCACTGAGATCGACCTCACACTACCTCACCGAGATCGAATCCACACTACCTCACCGAGATCGACTCCACACTACCTCACCCAGATCGACTCCACACTACCTCACCGAGATCGACTCCACACTACCTCACCGAGATCGACTCCACACTACCTCACCGAGATCGACTCGACTCTACCTCACCGAGATCGACACCACTCTACCTCACCGAGATCGACACCACACTACCTCACCGAGATCGACTCCACACTACCTCACCGAGATCGACTCCACACTACCTCACCTAGATCGACTCCACACTACCTCACCTAGATCGACTCCACTCTACCTCACCGAGATCGACTCCACTCTACCTCACCGAGATCGACTCCACTCTACCTCACCGAGATCGACACCACACTACCTCACCGAGATCGACACCACACTACCTCACCGAGATCGACACCACACTACCTCACCGAGATCGACTCCACACTACCTCACCGAGATCGACTCCACACTACCTCACCGAGATCGACTCCACACTACCTCACCGAGATCGACACCACACTACCTCACCGAGATCGACTCCACACTACCTCACTGAGATCGACACCACACTATCTCACCGAGATCGACTCCACACTACCTCACCGAGATCGACTCCACTCCCTCAGAGATCGACTCCACTTACCGAGATCGACTCCACACTACCTCACCGAGATCGACTCCACACTACCTCACCGAGATCGACACCACACTACCTCACCGAGATCGACTCCACACTACCTCACTGAGATCGACACCACACTACCTCACCGAGATACCTCACTGAGATCGACTCCACACTACCTCACCGAGATCGACTCCACACTACCTCACCGAGATCGACTCCACACTACCTCACCGAGATCGACTCCACACTACCTCACCGAGATCGACTCCACACTACCTCACCGGTTTCACTCACCCGTTCTCTCCAGACACACACCATTATCTTCTCGAATGGCAGGACTAAATTTGAACGGTCTCCAAGGCGACCTTCCACAAACCACATCTATGTCTCGGCTCCCCACGACCCCGACGGACGCACATCCGAAGTCATACTGAGTAGAATAATCACAGCTAATTTACAACAGATAAAGCCTCACCAGGAAACTCCCAACGTTATACCATCACAATAAATGGAAAGACGTGGGAGGATGCGCATCGTCAACAACCCTTCTTCCTATATCGCCAGCGACACCGAAGCCAAAGAACTCAGCTCTGGACTTCAGTTTGTCAGGGAAACCCAAATTCAAACTCGACATCCTCATCAAAAAACACAATATCAGGGACACTGAATTTCAAAAAGGATTTGTACAAAGACTGTTTACTCCAGCAATTTCTGATCCGAAAAAACCTGTCCTACTAAGTTGCTACATTCGTGCACTCAAGGACCCAGCCAAAAGTAGTGGCATCTTTGTGACCACAGCTGATAAAGGAAGAGGACTTTTCATCCTTAACCATGCAGATCATGTAAATAAAATCCAAATTATACTAAATGGCACTTATACCTACATGTCAACACAGGAACATCAGTGGAAGAAGAAAACGGATTCCTTTCTAAACGCCGCCCCTAACATACTGAGGAAGACCAGTAGAGATAAAGAGCTCCTGCATCTACTTCCCATCTAACAAAAATAGGCCAGGTTTTATGGGCAGCCTAAAACACATAAATCAATATCCAGATCCTACCTGTCTCGCCATGGTTTTGTCCCACACATAATAACGGTAACATTGGCAACGAGTCTTTCCAAACATCAATCAACAGGATATCCTGTATTATCACCGTCACCCTATTTGATCCCTGGAATATCAATGAGAGTGCCATTATTATTATTATTATTATTATTTAAATAATAATAATCATCACTAAGCCTATATCCCCTCATGCAAGGTGCCTTGATGCTGGTGAGGGGCTCTTGATCTAGGGAATTGGATCTATGTTCCAGTTCCCTGAATTAAACTTTAATACCTTCCACATTCCACCACAGGCGCTGTATAATCCTACGGGTTTAGCGCTTCCCTCTTATAATATATTAATAATATTAAAATCTTGATTTATTACAAATACATGTACAAGGTATCCAGGTCTAGCTGACATCAATGGCATACTACTATATAGAAAGCCGCTTGTTATGTAGAATTATGTCAGTTTTGTTCCAGGATGCGACCCACACCAGTCGACTAACACCCAGGTAACCATTTTACTGATGGGTGAACATAGACAACCGGTGTGTAAAGAAACACGCCCAATGTTTCTACCCTCGCTGGGAATCGAACCCAGACCCTCGCCGTGTGAAGGGAGAGCTTTAGCCACCAGGCCACGAGGCACCTTCTGTAGACAGCCTGACTGTCTGCATAGACAGCCCATGCTCTCTGCCAGCTGAGTTCATATTTTGCGCCATGCTAGTTCCCATAGTTTCCGCCAGAGGGCAAGCCTGTAGGCATACCCATGTGAGTCTGCCTCACCCCTGCCTCTCCCTCACTTTTCGCCCAGACTTCTCTCAGACAGGCCTACTCCTCTCCCTCGCAAGGCGCATGGCCCTGGACCATGACCACAGACACGCAGCCTGTTACCCCGCATCTTTATTACAAATAAAGTAAGAAACCTCCGAAGCCTTACCATTTCAACCACGACTCCAAGAAAATACCAAATAACATACCATTATAAATGGTGCCAGCGGTGCCTCGCAGCAGTTGTGTTTGCCCGCGAGGGGAGGAAGAGGAATGAAGTTTGTCTTCAATTCATCACTCTACACAAGAAGCATCCGTCTCTCAAAGAAGTTATCCTGATGTCGTGTCTGCAAATCTCAGCATCCAGACACAGGTACAAGCAGGATTCAGGCCGAAATTTGTCTAATTCTCCGAGAAATGGCGTCACTGACTTCACGCCACAGCGTCCCATGCTGTTTCTCAGTCACGTGCTCAGCCTTGCCAGCATGTTCTGCTGTTGTTGTTCAGCTCAGCACTGCTATTTCAGCACTTCAGAGGCGAGTTTGTGGTGATTTCCCAGTGTGAGCGTCTCGTGTGTTGTGGGTGAGGGAGGTAGGCGCGCGGCCCTGTCTCTCACCATACACACCCGCCCTAGTGTACGCCACACTCACTCACCACTGCCCACTCCCTCTATGCTGTTTTCTGTGAATTTCCTTGTGAATTCTTGCCAGAACTGTGTATCAGAGTGTCCGAGGCCACTCGAAGCCACGTGTGACCAAGCCACGTGATCAGCACGCCATGTGGGTAAGCCAGATCCCAAGGCATGCTGTGGTCTACACCCACATCAACCCATGACGTCACCACCATGCTGTTGACGTCACGATGCTGCCGACTCCACGACGTCACTCCACTGATGTCACTTCGCGATGTCACCCATCATCATGTCACTCCAGAACGTCACCTCGCGACGTCACCCACGATGTTGCCTGACGTTCCTCGCAACGTCTGCTGACGTCACTCGCGATGTCACGCCTGACATCACCCACATGATGTCCCGAGTGCTGTAGTTTCACAGTGAGCATTTTATTTTCATTATTTGTCGAGAAGTTTGAGAGAAGATATAAGTCGAGTGTTCATTAATTATTTCCTCAGTGTTCTCACATGTTCGTGTATTGCTTAGTGACGATTTTTATACAGAAAAGCGTCTGTAAGCTATGTTGTACCACATGTGCAGTATGTGTGCAGTTTCTCATGTGTCCTATGTAGCACCTATGTGTTACTTTGTCACCCTGTGTGACCCGCGCCTCGCGCGCTTGACAGCTGACATTTGTCAGTCCAGGTGTCAGTTACGAGCGTTCGAGCGCCTTGTACAGAAAGCTCTTATTGTTCGCTGCTCGTAGATGCCTTTGCTGAATCGTACCCGCGACGATTCTCCCATCGAGACCGTTTCACTTCACCTCCTAGACCGTCAGTCCAGTTATTGCAGATGACCAGCTTGGGGACGCTTACACTGCCCTCTGCTGTAACCTCAACTGTCGAGAGATGAGACTCGCCAAGCCGCAGTTAAGTCTGTTGGCAGGCGACTGTCAGCCTCGTGTCACAGCTTCAGTGAGCAGCCTGCACAAAGATGATGTCACTTTGACTGCTAGCCCACTCACTGCAGTATGGTGTATGCTGTTACGACCTCCAGATGTTTCGCCGAGTCGTCCCTGTCATGACTCACTTCACACTCGCCAGCAGCGACAGTACCAGTCGAGGAATGTCCTCCTGAGTCGCTTGCCAGTCCTGTCATGTTGCGACTACTGACGATGTCTCACTCGAGGGCACCAGCAGGTTGTGCCCCAGGTTGAGTGAACCCTGCAGTGACTACTACGATGTCTGCTTCACATCCCAGAGGAGACCGTACCCTGTTACATCACAGCTCAGCCGCAGCTATGTCTCCTGTGTTGCAGTGTCTGTCCAGACGCAGGAAGGCGTGCAGTGCTGCATCGACGAAGCACACCGTTTTTTTCCCCTCTCTGGAGGAAGTTTTTTTTTCTATGTCCATATGTTTATGTATATATGTATTTTTCTTTCGTGTTCTGTGACCTGTTCTTGCGAGAGAGAGACACCCGAGATTTTTTTAATGCCATTCATGGTCGGGACGACCATGGGTGCGTGACCGAGCGATGTAGACAGCCTGACTGTCTGCATAGACAGTTCATATTTTGCGCCATGCTAGTTCCCATAGTTTCCGCCAGAGGGCAAGCCTGTAGGCATACCCATGTGAGTCTGCCTCACCCCTGCCTCTCCCTCACTTGGCGCCCAGACTTCTCTCAGACAGGCCTACTCCTCTCCCTCGCAAGGCGCATGGCCCTGGGCCATGGCCACAGACATGCAGCCTTATTACCTGCATCTTTTTTACAAATAAAGTAAGAAGCCTCCGAAGCCTTATCATTTCAACCACGCCTCCAAGAAAACATCAAATAACATATCGTTATACATCTTGATAATAATAATAATAATAATAATAATAATAATAATAATAATAATAATAATAATAATAATAATAATAATAATAATAATAATAACTAAGCCCTAAATTAAGGTCATACAGTACTGCAGGGTAGGGTGTTCTAATGGTGTAATATGACTGATCAGAGACCAGCGAGGATGAAGAGTATAACAAAGGTAGAGTTAGTAAGGGCAGTAAGTAATGGTATACGAAATTTAATCAAAGTTGGTGTAATAAAGATGTTGCTGATAAAAATGTCAAAGAGGGAGTCCGTGTCAAAGTAGGTCGTCAGCGAGGAGGGAGGATTAAGGGTGTTAAAAGGTCATGACGTCGGAGGTAAATTCTGTATGCCCGCTGGTAGACAGGACAGTCTATTAGAGTGGCACTGAGCGCCTCTCCATGAGATACCCATGAGTGAGACGGGAGAACGTAGTCTCCAAACTACATCAGTGTTAATAAGACGACCTGAAACCTAAACACGCATTGATAGAATACAATTTATTATGAATAAAGTCAGACCAACATGGTTGCCAGAGAATACGGCAAACTAGTCTAAGAATGGAATACCCATACACAAAATGTGGAAGTTATGTACTGTTGACGGCGCAGCAGAGTCTGCCTGTCTCGTCGCTCTCAACATCAACATGACCAGGAACCCAGCAGAAAACGATGTTTGTTTTTGCTAGAAATGAGGAGCAGCCAAAATTATGTACGAATAACTAGGGATGGAGCGAATTAAATTTTTTGATAGCCTGCAAAGCACTAAATGAATTGGAAATTACCACAGATGTTGAGGTAAGCGTGGACGTAATACGTTTACACCGTCAGTATTTATAACTACAACGGCATGAGAATGAGAACGGAATTGGTTAAGAAAAAAGGGAACGAGAAGCAACTGTAGGTATTTGAGGTTTTGCGCACTGCCGTGAATACGAAGAGTAAAGAGACGGAATAAACAGGGGCGGCGATCAAATAATGGACCGCAACTAACGTCCATTACCATCGTGTATGTAGAAGGATCGTGAAGGTCATGAGAGCGAAATAAATATCGAAGACAATGGGCATCACATCGATTGTGCAAAGATAGAAGATTCGCCTCTGCATATAGGCTCTCGACAGGGAAGGAATGAAAAGCACCTAATCACAAATGTAATTCCTCATAATGAATAGGAGTTGCGGGAGGCGCCACAGTGTATATCTGTTCGCCATAATCTAGTTTCGATAAGATTAGGGCAGACAGAAGTCGAAGGAGAGTTCGTCGATCCGCCATCCAGGAAAAATGAGTGAAGGTTTCAAGGAGTTTCAGCCGGCTATCACAAGTTGCTTTCAGTAAGGTATTGTGAGGTTTCCAGGACAACCGGCGATCAAACAGAAGACCAAGAAATCTGGCCATATCACGTTCAGAGATACTGAAACCGTACGGGTATAATGGAGTATTTGAGACACCATAATGTCTAGGTGCGTTTTAGTAGGAGAAAAATTAAACCGGTGAGTCGTGGCCCAATGGGAAACAAGGTGGACAGCATTCTGGAGAGAGATTGCTGCTACGTGGCAGTTAGCGCCTGCACAGGCTATAGGAAGGTCGACAGCATAAAGTGATGACCAAATATTATATATAAGAACAGAGACCAGATCATTAATAGCTAGTAGAAAAAGCTTGATGCTAAAGACATCCCTGAGGGACACCTTCAGCTTGTATATTGTCAGGGAAAAGCATATTATTAATCCGGATACGAAAATGTCTCTTAGACAAGAAGTTTTTAAAGAAAACTGGCAGATTGCTACAGAGGCCTAAGGAATGATGTTATATCACAAAGTAGTGTCACAACCTTTTTTCAAGATCAAAAAAGACATCGATAACCAAGTGGTGCATCTTCACTTGTGCATCTTCATGTGCATCTTCACTTGAAGAGGAAGCATCCGGCAGTGGCTCATATTCATCCGCAGAATCCACTTCCTCATTACTGTCACTGACGTCACATAACTCTGGCACAATGTAATCCCTTTTTCTTTGAGCCCTTGATCCATAAAACATATTTGTGTTTAACTGAAATGAACAGGAAGCACAAAATGAACAACGAAATTGAGCAAATTTTATAAATTTACAAGGTAAAATTACTCATATATCAATGTATTTGAGTTAGCATGCAATTGGTAGCTATTATTGACAAAGATAGCCTTATTGTTATATGTTAATCCATGATATATGATACCTTCATTGGTACATTTGTTATCATCATTGTCTGTTTTCGCCTCACATATGTTACAATCAGTGGCACGTGACATTCTATACTTGTCAGGCCTCGTCTCATAAATGATACAAAAAATGTAAACAAAACTTCAAGTGCATTTATTTGTTACTTCTAAATACCTCAGGCAATTCATTTGCATCTCAAAATGAGGTTAAAACATTCAATAATGCACTGGAAACACATTCAGTAACTTACCACCCTTCTAGAGTGGTGTAAATTGGTGAAATATCAAGAAAGTGAGGTTGGAAATACTCCTCCTTCAACACTTCATGCAGTACTGAAGACTTCTGGAGCTCCCAGCCAATAGCAGTCGACAACACCCAAGCGATGCCACATTCAAGCGACGCCCAGAAGGCTTGTGATTGGTTGGATTGAAATGAGAAGTCTGTCTGAGGATATGCTTTGTGCTCATGGCACCATGAAAACCATGCTTTTTACGCCTCAAATGTGATATACGCGCGGTAAAGGGGATGGGGGTAATTTTCCACATCAGTAACAGGGGCATCACGAGGTAAAGGTTCTGAATCAGAGACAGGAAACGTATAATGTTTTGGAATGTCACGTGGTTTGGGGGTTGAAGGAGATTTGATCTAAAATGAAGGTATAGACTTTGGAGAAGAGAGGATACGTTGCACCTATTTAGATAGGAGGGGGTACGTAGATGTAGAAACATGTGAATGAGAAGATGAAGAAGTAGGAACAGTAAAAGATGAGGTTGGATCCTCAGAGCCCAGGACCCCAAAATAATTGGACACAGAGGTAACTGTGGAAGTATGGGATACAGAGGGAATTATGGAAGCAGGCACCACCGAGATCAGGGGCCGCCTATCGACCCTGGAATAAACCCTTACAGATGATCGGTTGCTCTAAGAGGGTCATTAATAGCTTGTATATGAATTTTATTCTAAAGTTTCATTGATGACAATATTTCATCTGTTAAAGATGCAAATGGATTTACTCATATGTAATATATTAATTAATTTGTCAATATTGTTCCCCTAATGATTCAAACGGCATGATTTTCAGCATGGCTAAGAGACACATATGGACTTAATCAACGGGAAAATAAGCTGTTGATGAATTTCGATGTCGCACTTAGTGGATGGTAGATTATTTTAATTATGGTTTAGTAATTAGTCCGGAAATTGGCATATTTAGCGGTTTTACATGGATAATTAATTACCATCTTAGCTAAGTCTATGGACGGCCTGATTATTAAATACTCTACAACATGACAGAGAACTAATAGGTTTACTCATGTGCTTATTATAATCGCTTACTTAATGGGACCACTAATTATAACTAACAACCTAATAATATAATTGTTTTGTCATTTGTAACTAATAATAGCTTACACCTATTAATAAGTTAATAATGATAAATCACCCACAAAATGGAATAAATCAATTTTATATGGCTAACATTAGTCCATAGTTGGACTTAAGTCTTGATTAATTTATGACTATTTAACAATAGTAGTTTGAAAATGTGCTTAAAGCTTCGATTTATTTATATAAAATTGTTAATAACTGATGTAATTTAATCACTACTAATAAGTCACTCAAGTTTAAAGTTAGTAAATTGAATTTACTATGTGACTAACTATAATCCACAATTATCTTCAAAGTACAAATTATTTATATGATTAATGATGAATTACAATGTGTGCTGAGAGCTTAATTATGTGCTAATTACTGGTGATACAACGACGAACAAAATATAATTACTGTTAAACACAGCATATTTTAGATGTATAATTGTGATATGTAATTACATTTGCCGCGATATAGATTAATTACTCACATTCAGCAGCTAAATAGTTTGCTTAATTACAAATGATGAAAGCATAATTGATTGACATAATTACTTTTTAATGACTTTTGTGACTTAATCACTAAATACTCGTTTAAATTTGAATTTTGATCTGCGTGTTGGGAGGAAAACATTTTAAAAATTATCAAAGACTTTTTTTTATATAAATACCGACCTTACTCGACACATAAAATACCTGTTCTGCTAAAAATTGTTGTTTTATTGACTCAAAAAAGATCTTTCTAAAGCTCTATTCCAGTCGCTTGACAAATTGGTTCGTTCCAGTTCTGAAGGATCAAAGTCAGGATTTTCTTACCAAGATTAATGGCAAATACACAAGATAAAAGAAAGTATCCATAATTATCTCTACTTGACGTGTCACTGTTACCATCTTGAAGCTTCTGATGTCCATCAGGGATGTGTCAATGATTTATTATTGATAATTAACAATTGATTGGTTTACATACACTTACCTTGGAAACGATTGTGGTGGTAGCATAACTGTCTTGTTGGATGTGAAGTTAGGTACACTTGGTTACCCACTCGTGATACACTTGGTTACCCACTCGTGATACACTTGGTTACCCACTCGTGATACACTTGGTTACCCACTCGTGATATACTTTTCATAGTTACCGAGTAACTTAGAATGATTGCAATCTTCCTATTACTATAGATAGATATTTGTTAAAACAAGACTCATCCTTTCTAGCACCTATGACTCGGGAAAAGTAAATTTAGGAACAAAATGGTGGATGTCCTTGTCCAGTAATGGGTTACTGAATAATCGTTCTCGCATCTGACGTCGTAGATGCAAGAACGCATCTACGATATTAGATAAATAGAATAATCGTTCTCGCATCTAGCATCATAGTAATCGAAGAGACGCAAATTAGTTTCATTTATTTCACAGAATTAAGACCATATTATTGAGGATTCTTGGCTCTCACAATGTGCCAATTAGTTAGAAGAATTTGTATCCTAATTAAGCGCAATATACATTAATCAGCTCGATTTTCTTCTTCTAGGTTCTACACATAATACATTTGCAGTTTGAAGAAGAAACCAACTCTTGGGTCTGGAGCCCTATAATCTGAGAGACTTTTGGGCAACTTATTAGCCTGTCTAATACCAGGAGATTATTATATTCACAATTAATAGATACATGATCACTCTCAGATGCGCACCGGCTGATGCATTCATTTTGTATAATTCACAAGAAAAACAGACGCGGGAGAAATACGTCTTACAATGCCAGGATCTCATATCTTATACTGAGCCCTCAGAGAAAAGACGCAGTAAATATTTTGTGTATATATTCTTTTCGTATAATTTTATATTGCTGTTGTTTTCATTAATAGCTAAAATGAAAAATTCATGTTTCTGATCGCGGGTTCTATCCCCTCCCGTGGTATGGTTTCATGCTTTATATTATTATTTGACTTAAAGCCATCAATGAAATTGAAAGAAACCCAAGATACTTCGTTTATGCCAAATCTAAGGGATAAACAACATCCAGTATTGGACCCCTCCTTAGACTAGATGGGACCTACACAGGTGACAGCAAAGAAATGAGTGAGATACTAAAGTCCCCAGTACGACTCAGTGTTCAGCGAGCCATTAACCAGACTCAGAGTCGACAATCTAAATTATTTTTTTTATAACCGAGACTCAAAATTTGGTAATTTAAAAAATCTCTGATATTATCCCTACACTACAAGACTTCGAAAAGGCAATTAATGCCATTTCCATGAGTGGAACTGCAAGAAGCCCCTGTCACGTGCATTCAGCGTTCTAAGGAGAGGGAGCATGGACACATGAGTCATCCCACAGTCACTTAAAACAGAGCACATAACCCCACTCCACAAAGGTGACAGTAAAGCAATTGCAAAGAGCTAAAGACCGATAGCGCTAACATCCCATATAAACAAAATCTTTGAAAGGGTTCTAAGAAGCAAGATCGCCAACCACCTAAATACTCATCAATTACACAACACTGGCTTAGAGGAGGTCCCTCTTGCCTGTCTCAGCTCCTGGACCACCATGACAAAGTCCTCAATGCTTTAAAGGATAAACAAAATGCAAATGTAGTATAGACGGACTTTGCGAAAGCCTTCGGCAAGTGCGGCCACGGTGTTATAGATAGATCTATAACATCCTAACAAATAGAACACAGAGTAATAGTAGACAGAGTAAAGTCCGAGGCAGCTACAGTGAAAAGCTCTGTTCCACAAGGTATAGTACTCCCTTCCATCCTGTTACTCCTCCTCATATGCTCCCATACAGATGCAATAAATTAGACACATATGCAACACTTGGGTATTTTTATTGAGGAAACGTATCACCACACAGTGGCTTCATCAGTCCAATACAAAGTAGAAAGGTGTAAGGAGAGGAGGAGTTTGAGGTAATCAGTCCCTCGGCCTGGAGTCAATGTGTTCAGTCCATCAATCTTGTAGGAAGTACAGCACAGGGCCGTAGAGGTGGCTTATATGCTGTAGTCAGGTGAGGTGAAGCAGGAGGAGGCGGGGTCATAGTGGTACCATCCACTATTCGAAGTAGGTCTTCGTCCAAAGGTTGGACAAGTGTTGAAGAATTAGTTTGTATCAAGATCCCAAGATGTTGCTGTGTCAGACAGGATGTAGATGAATGGTTCAGAGAACCATTGTCGGTTCTCTGAACCATTCATCTAGGGGCTGACTGTCTTATTTCCACTTGGGTCCTCAATCTTGTACCACAGGAAGCGAACCACACTAGTCGACTAACGCCCAGGTTCCTACATGCTTACTAGGTGCACGGGACAACAGGTATAAGGAAACACGCCCAATGTTTCCACCCATGCCGGCGACTCTCAGCGTGTGTAGCAAGAGCGTTGTCTACCAGGCCACGGGCCACCGTCGCCTACCAGGCCACTGGCCACCCTTGCCCTTCGACAAGTATATTAATTATGATACTGTTAATGAAACTATACAAGAGACTTACAACTTGATAGCTGTGAGTTATCAACGAGCATTTCGTATATTGCAACGAAGACAAGGTCAAACCTGTGTCGAGTCGCATGTGATAAAAAGATTGCATGGCTTCGAATTGCAACTCTTGAAAACCTCGCTCAACTAATACTCCATAAAGATTTCTATAAGAGTATGTCAGCCGACTTACAGAAATATTTGGAAACTGCAGCATTAGATGACAGTTGTGAGATGTCTCACAAACGTTTACGTACCACAGGACAAAGGAACAAAACAACAAAGAAAAAAATGTCCTAGGAGTTGGAATCCCAAATCTGCTGACAAGTGCCGCCTCACGTGTGTAGCTCCACTGTTGCTGAACCTTCCCGTACTTATCCAGGAAAAAAACCACTCCTAAATCTGTCTCTGTGGGGAGACAGAAATCGGATAAAGTTAGATGTACCTATTATAAGAGAAAAGGAGATGCTACGGAATATTAGTATGAGAAACGATGGTGCAACTGGCGCCCCTACACAAAACTCATGTTCACCTTCGATGCAACTAGGACACGAAGGACTTGACAACATGCCAGATTCTGCTGTTCGACATAATGTCTCGCAGTTAACAAAAGTGAAATCCATCATTCAGCATGTCACCTTCATTAATGCTGATAGAGATGTAGTTTAAAAAAATCTAGGTTCTGCCCAGGCAAGACTGAAACAACAATATTACAAGCATTCTTTGCTCTTTCCTTTAAAGCAGGTGATGGCTCAGAAATTAGGACCAGGTCATGCTCTACAAGCCAGGTATGATGGTCTCCTGGAATTAGTTAGAAAGTTTAGTGACGTAAGTCTAGTACGCATTCTTGGAAACACAAAATCTGATCATGTGTACCATGTGTCTCAGCTCGAGGTATTGTATGCTAGTCCTCTGCCTACTGTTACTGTGTTTCGTAGGACAGAGGAACATCACGTCAGTATATTTGACGTCTCCAGAGGTATAGAGGTGCGTTTAGAAAATTTAGTGACATTAAACTAACTTGATTATTTTCTTAGTAACCTTGATATGATAAAACTAGTGATATTAAGCACATGATACTGGAGTACCCTTATCTGTTCAGCGATGTTCATAAACGCTGTACTCTTGGTGTACACGGTGTTGACGTACAGGGTGCCCCTCGAGCAAACATTCACCTCATATGATGAGTGCAACGAAACATAAAGCACAGATAAAGGAAGTTGACTCTGTTATCTCATGGATTGCTAGAACAGAGTAAAAGTCCATCTGTTTCAACTTGCATTTTAGTACTTAAACCTGACAGTAGTTTCAGGATGTGCACTGAAAATCGCATGGCGAATACAATTACCTCACCAGATGGATACTCCCTTCTACCCATTGATGACCTTACTGATCATGTGTCGGGAGGTTTGCATGTTAGCCGTTTACACCTCTTACGCAGATTCCAGCAAATCCCGCTTACTGAGCGTGCTCAGAAAATATCTGCCTTAATTGTTCAAGATGGAGTGTTCAACTATCTCGTCACACCATTTGGGTTATGTGATGCTGCGTCGTCCTTCCAACACCTGATGAACGATTTGACTTACAACTTGGACGGAGTTGAATCATATCTTTATTACTTGGTAGTTTAATGACGACTGTGAACAACACTTGGCATCTCTGAGGGCACTGTATGAGAGATTGGCACATTGCAGCTTCACTGTGAACTTGGCTAAGTGTAGTTTTTGAAAGGCATGGTTACATATCTCGGTTTATGCATAAATCAAAGTGAGGTTGTTCGCGCTATCTCGGCATTTACAGTGCCAGAAGACAGGAAGTGATTCCAGAGAGGTCTTGGTATGGCAGGGTATTACCGCAGGTTTTGCCCCAATTTCTCTCAGGTCGTTGCTCCTTTTCCTGAGCTCACGAGCAGCAAAGTTCAGTTACACTGGTCTCATGATTGCAAAGTGGCATTTAGTAGGTTAAAGAGCTTGCATTCCTATGCTCCTGTCTTGGGGAGCCCTAACATTAGCAGACCTTTTTTTCTTATATATAGATTCGAGCGGTTATGCAGTGGGTGCTGTGCTTCTACAAAAGTTGTCAACCACTGACATACTCTTTCCTATATGTTACTTTTCTTCTAAATTGAAACATCATAAAAACTATGCCATACATCTCGTACCTGTGTAACTCTATTCATAGAGCATTATTTAGACTTAGTGATATTTGACGTTTCCGGAGGTTGTGTGTCGTGTGACATTCTCAGTATCTCTGGTCCTAAATTCAACTCTCGACCTGCATTGTTCTGGCATCTACGCACTTTTATAGTCAGGAAATTGGAATTGCTTAGCTCAGTTTCAGCAATAAGGGATATGGATAGATGCCCAAACCTGCGGTTAACGAGAGGTTAGGAGTGTTTTTTTTTAACTAAGGTGCCGCGGCACCCTGGTGTGTCACTGATAGTTTCCAGGTTTCCCGTAAAAATTGTTAGTAATTTTGCTATAGCTTCATCGTCTTTATTAAAACGACACTTTTTTTCTGACTAGTATTTGTTGTATAATGAACTACTGCAAAAGAGTTTTTATAACTTTTTCTCTATATAAGTAAGGATAAACAAATAAACCAGCCTTTTATGTAAAAAGCTTGAAGAAAGAACAACAGTCCGAAATATCTTCACTACATTAACTACCTGAAAGCGTTTGATTTGTCCTGGAAATCCTGTGAATATTGTTCTGCACACGGAGGAATATGGCTATCGAGAGACAAAGTGTTGTCACTTGAAAACAGGTGTTGCACAACTGAACATAATGATTGACAACACTCCTATTACTAAACACAATGAGGGCAAGTATATTTGACGTCTCCAGAGGTATAGAGGTGCGTTTAGAAAATTTAGTGACATTAAACTAACTTGATTATTTTCTTAGTAACCTTGATATGATAAAACTAGTGATATTAAGCACATGATACTGGAGTACCCTTATCTGTTCAGCGATGTTCATAAACGCTGTACTCTTGGTGTACACGGTGTTGACGTACAGGGTGCCCCTCGAGCAAACATTCACCTCATATGATGAGTGCAACGAAACATAAAGCACAGAGAAAGGAAGTTGACTGTTATCTCATGGATTGCTAGAACAGAGTAAAAGTCCATCTGTTTCAACTTGCATTTTAGTACTTAAACCTGACGGTAGTTTCAGGATGTGCACTGAAAATCGCATGGCGAATACAATTACCTCACCTTGAGAGCAACCTGAATTTCAGCACCCATATCAACTACATAGCAAAACAAGTATCCAAAATGGTTGGGATCCTCTCTAAGATACGTTACTATGTACCACAATCAGCCCTACTCACACTATACTATTCACTCATCTATCCCTACCTCACCTATGCCATATGTGCTTGGGGATCAACAGCAACAACTCACCTAAAACTAATAATAACTCAGCAAAAAGCCGCAGTAAGAATTATCACGCAATCCAATCCCAGGCAACACCCCCCCCCCCTTACTCTTCAAAGACCTAAATTTAATCACTGTTCAGAACATCCACACTTACTACTGTGCAACCTACATGTACAGAACCATAAATTCCAATATTAACCCTGAACTAAAACGCTTTCTTGATAGTTGTGACAGGACCCATAGACACAACACCAGACACAAAAATCTCTATAACATTCCCTGTGTCCGGCTAAATCTATACAAAGGTTCAATGTACATTAAAGGGCCTAAAATCTGGAACTCCCTACCTGAAAACTCCAGAACTGCAGACTCAGCCACCATTTTCAACACTATCATCAAAAAACATCTTATCTCACTAACACACCCCACCATCACCTAAACACATGAAAACCACCGATTCACGCACACACACACACACACACACATCCTCCTCATCTACACAACACTGACCCAAAGGACAGTAAACACAAAATCCCGAATATATCTATTGTCTAATAAATCTCAAACTAGTCTTAAGTTTGCCTGATATACTCCAATATAGGAGCTTTAATAGAAACTATGTAAGATGCCAAGACAAAACCATTCTCATTACAAATTTTACAATCTAAATATTCTGAACTACCTCACTATTGTAAATCTATTTAATCATTTGAAATTTGTAATGCAATCTAAATACAATCTAATTATTCTGAAGTACCTCACTATTGTAAATCTATTTAATCATTTGAAATTTGTATTCATATGTAATTTGTAATATAGATTAAGAACTAGTATTAAGTCTGCCAGAAATGCCTAGCATGCCCAGGCAAGCTAGGCATGCTAATGGCCATCTTTGTAATTATTGTCTTCTAAATGTAAACCACACATTGTAATCTTTACAGAGAAATAAAATAATCTTAATCTTAATCTTATTTTTAATGTATCAACTCAAGGATGAGTTACTTTTTTTCCCCTTGAGCAGCAAGAAGAATTGTATGTGTTGCTTGCTAATGACACAAAGTTATCTTATTTGATAAATATTTTTGAAGACTTAAACAAGGTAAATTGCAATATGCAAAGCAACACTGAAACTAACTTGCCTTCCACTAACAAAATTAATGCTCTGAGAAATAAATTATGAATTTGGGCTGTCAAAGTGAAGGAAGGCAACATGGATATGTTTCCACATGTTTTCTGCAACAGAGAATAAACAAATCATGACACTGATTTCAGAGCATCTTAAAATAATCTCACAAAAAAATCAGTATCAATCCCGTCGAAGCTCATTCTCACAAAAGAAGAGGAATTAATTGAAATATGTAATGATGGAAGACTGAAATTAAAGTACTAGGAAGAGCCTCTGGACGAATTCTGGACAGAGATTGAGAATGAATATCCTCAAGTTGCGAAAAAAATTATGAATTGGGATTTTCTGTGCTCACAAACATAAACACTAGCAAGAGGGAAAGGCAACATTCGGTTGAGGAAGAAATGAGGGCATGTCTGTCCAATTTTTCACCTAATATCAAAAGGATCTGGCACTCACACCAAGCCCATATACTTCACTAAAATGTTACAGAAGACATGTTAGTTTCCGTTTGTTTTGTTTATTTGATTTTGATGTATAATGCTTGTGTATTACTTAAACTAACAGGATTGTATATTTTATATTTCCTATGTGTGTTTTATGTGCTTGGTTTATTATTATTATTATTATTATTTTATTATTATTATTATTATTATTATTATTATTATTATTATTATTATTATTATTATTATTATTATTATTATTATTATTATTTATTATTATTATTATTATTATTATTATCATCATCATCATTATTGTTATAATTATTAAGGTTAAGTACTCTTGGGAAATGGTTCTAATAGATAATTAACTAGGGGTTAATTGAAGCTGAGCCATCACTGGCAAACCACTGGCTTAGAATGAGATACAATGTGGGGAAAACCCAGTGGCGTGTCGTGAAAAAATGCAATGATAAGCGCTTCAGCGTATACGTTTCTGCTTATTGAACTAAAATAAATATTTATTTTTATTGACTAATTTAATAAATAAAATGGAAAGTTGTAAAACTCAGTGTAATTTAACTTGTCATTTTAAGCAAAGTTAAATGGAATTCTTTTTTGAATTTCGTGCAAAATTGTCATTAACTTTGCTGAAAAATTTTCACTAGCTCTGAAGATTTTGCAATGAATCTGACTCAACTATTAGAAATACAAGTCTATGTAACCTTTCTTGACCTTGAAATTTTGTAGTGTAAGTTTTTATTTGATTGAAAAGCAGAGAATCTGCATTCTGTAGACGTCATTGGTCATTTAGACAACTCAAAGTTGTGATTTCGTTAAAAAGTCTAAGATTTTTTTTTTAATTTTCAGTTTTTACTAACGCATCGGTTATTTCTGACTTAGGCAGGATGACACGAAAAAGAAGAAACACTTTCATCATCATTCACTCCATCACTGTATTGCCAGAGGCGTGTCTACACTACAGTTAAAAAAACTGGAACATATCAACACCCATCCTTCAGAGCGTAGGCACTGTACTTACCACTTCCAGGACTCAAGTCCGGCTTCCCGGTATCCCTGAATCCCTTCATAAATGTTACCCTGCTCACACTCCAACAGCACGTCAAGTCCACTAGCTTCTATCTAACACACTCCCGCACGCCTTCTGGAAGTCCAAGTTCCTCGCACATAAAACCTCATTTACCATTCCCTCCAACCTTTCCTAGACAGACCTCTACCCCGCCTTCCCTCCAATACAGATTTATACGCTCTCTAAGTCATTCTGTAATGTTCCATTATCTCTAAATGTCCAAACCATCTCAACAACCCCTCATCAGCTCTCTGGATAATACTTTTAGAAATCCCGCACCTTCTCCTAATTTCCAAACTACCGATTCTCTGCATTTCATTCACACCACACATTGCCCTCAGACACAACATCTTCTCCTTGTTGCAACATTTACCACTCATGCTTCTCACCCATATTACTTCCATGGATAACGTTCTTTGTCGCCACTGCCTCCTCACTGCATCACTCACCTTTATCCCCTCATCAGTTCTATGATTCACTTCGTCTTTCATAGAGCCATCAGCTGACAAGTCCACTTTCAAATATCTGAATACTTTCACTTCCTTCATGCTTCCTCCCTCCAATTTGATATCCAATCCTTCATTATCTAAATTTTTGTTATCCCTATCGCCTTACTCTTTCCTATATTCACTTTTAATTTCCTAGTTTTATACACCCTTCCAAACTCGGTCACCAACCTCTCTTCATAATCTGCCTAAAACATCTGTGACAACTCTCACTTTGTGTTAGATTCTTCATTTTTTAGTCCAGCACCCGAGCATTCACTTCACTTATAACTCCATCTATAAATATATTAAACAACAATGGTGACACCACACATCCCTGTATAACGCCTACTTTTACTGAGAAATAATCTCCCTTTGTCATGAGCCTCACTATCCTCATAAAATCTCTTCACTGCCTTCAGTAACCTATCTCCTATTCCATACATTTGCAACATCTGTCACATTGCCCCCCTATCTACCCTTTTATACGCCTCTTCCAAATCCATAAATGCAACTAAAACCTCTTTACCCTTATCAAAATAATGTTCACCTATATGTTTCACTGCAAACACTTGGTCTACACACCCCCTACCCTTCATAAAGCCTCCTTGTTCATCTGCGATCCTGCTCTCCATCTTACTCTTAATTCTTTCAGTAATAACTCTACCATACACTTTACCAGGTATACTCAACAGGCTTATTTCCCTATAATTTTTTCGTTCTCTTTTCTCTCCTTTTCCTTTATACAATGGGACGATGCACGCCCTCTGCCAATCACTAGGTATCTTACCTTCTTCCATACATTTATTAAATAAAAGCACCAACCACTCCAAAACTATGTTTCCACCTGCTTTTAACATGTCTGCCTTTATCCATGAATCCCAGCTGCTTTACCCCCTTTCATTCTACCCACTGCCTCACGAACTGTTCCCACACTCACAACTGGCTCTTCTTCCCTTGTATAAGATGTTATACCTCCCTGCCCAATGCACGAAATAACAGCTTCCCTGTCTTCATCAACATTTAACAGTTCCTCCAAATATTCCTTCCATCTTCCCGATACCTCCAATTCTCCATCTAATAACTCTCCTCTTCTACGTTTAACTGTCAAATCCATTCGTTCCCTAGGCTTCCTCAACTTATTAATATCACTCCAAAACTTTTTCTTATTCTCATCAAAATTTGTTGAAAGTATGTCACCCACTCTCTCATTTGTTCCCTTTTACATACCTTCACCACTCTCTAACCCCTCTTTTTCTCTCCTTGTACTACTTCTACTTTGTAAAAACCTCTCATATGCTAACCTCATCATTCCACCACTCGCTCTTCTTACCTCCCGCACCCACTCACCTGTAACCAAATAGTTCTGCTGAACACTCACACTGCATTCTATACTCTCACTAGCCCATTTTTCTTCCATTATATCTTACCCTAACTGCCTTCTTTAGTTAATAAACCTTCACCTCACTCTTACTTGCTGATCCCATTCTCCTTGTTTTCCATCTACTTTTACTCTCGCTGTAGCTACAACTAAAAAATTATCTGATTTATCTGTGGCCCCTCTATAAACACGCACATCCTGAAGTCTACCCATCAGTCTTTTTTCTACCAATACATAGTCTAACAAACTACTGTCGTTAGGCCCTATATCGTATTTCGTGTACTTATTTATCCATTTAATCTTAAAATATGTATTACCTATTACCAAACACCATTCTATACAAAGTTCAATCAAAGACCCCCCATTATCATTTACACCTGTCACCACAAACTTACCTTCAAAACCTTCCATAGCAGTTTCACCCACTTTAGCAGACATGTCCCCCACCACAACAACTCTCTTGGTTCAAAATTTCCTAAACACTCACTTAACATCTCCCAAAAATCTCTCTCTCCTCTACACTCCTTTCTTCTCCAGGTGTATATAATAATATAACCCACCTCACTTAGAGCAAGGACGTCCAGCTCCTTTTTATTCATAACATTGACAATCATCTCGTTCTTGGCATTAGTAGTACATCCACGCATATTCAAACATCCCATCAAGCTTTATAAAGTTTTATTATTTTTAGTAATTTATACAGGAGAAGGGGTTACTAGCCCATTGCTCCCGGCATTTAGTCGCCTCTTACGGAGGAAAGATTCTTTTCCACTTCCTGATGGAGGCGAAAGGAAATAGATACAAATAAGAACTATTTAGAAAATAGAAGAAAATTGAGATCGGTGTGTGTATATATATATACGGGTATACATATATATAGTGTATACATATAAGTGGAATACCTCCATCCATGACGTCACTGTGAATCTGGATAAATGGGAAATAATGGTAGAAAGCCAAAAAACCACATGATGACTGTGAAGGAAAAATAATGTGTTAGAAATTGGAAAATCCTCACCTCTCATTACAGTAGAGTTAGAATAATATATTTTGATATTTGAAAAAAAAATACCTAAAACTGTAGATAATCTTAAATTATTATAATGAGATACAACGTGGGGAAACCTATTACACTGTGGTCGCTGCAAATTTAGAATAATGGGTTAAAATGTTGAAAACCCATAAATTCTATGTGGTTGGTAAGATAGAATAACGAGTTACGATGGGGAGAAACCCTCTGAACTAGCGGTCACTGTGAAGCTTAAATAATGAATTATGATGTTGAAAACTCCTAACCTGTTTTCACTCTGAAGTTAGAATAATGAGTAACAATTTGGGAAACTACACACCAATGTTCACATTGTAGTTTAATAGACTACGATACCTGGAGTTAAATGGGAAACCCCAACCCTAGAATCAATATGAATAAATAATAAATGATTACTGTTTAAAAAACATAATTCTGGTGTGTTAATATCTAGAGAAACCATAAAAACTGCTGTTACTGTGAAGTTAAAATAATGGGTCAGGACTGGTACTAATGGGACAAGATGTAGGGGAAATCTCAAGAGCTGTAGTCACTGTGATCATCAAATAATTATTTGCGATACAGGCAAACTATCTACACTAACTGCAAACCCAACAGTTACTGTAGATAGAATAATGGTTTTCCTATGCTGGAAGACTCTGATATGTTGAAGCTGAAAAGTTAGAATAATGGGTTATGATGTGTGGAAGCCCAGAAACCTGTGTTTAATGTGAATTTAAAATAATGGATTATGTTAAGGGGAAAATTCCCAAACCCCTAGTCACTGAAAGTAAAGTAATGGTTTACATTGTGGAAAACAACTAAGTCCATTAGGTCAATATTAATGAGTTACGATTAGTGGAAACCCCAAAGACTGGAAACACGGCGGCACAACACTGGTAACATAACGGCACAACATTCGTAACACAGGGCCTCACACCACTGGTAACATAAAGCGGCACACCTCTGGTAACACAGGACGGCACAACACTAGTAACACAGGGCGGCACAACACTGGTAAAACAGGGCGAAACAACACAGGCAACACAGGGCGGCACAGCACTGGTAACACAGGGAGTCACACCACTGGTAATACAGGACCACACACCACTTGTAACACAAGCAGCACACCACTGGTAACAAAGGACCACACACCACTACTAACACAGGGCTACACACCACTGGTAACACAGAGCTATGCACCACTGGTAACACAGGGCTACGCACCACTGGTAACACAAGGCGGCACACCTCTGGTAACACAGGGCGGCACAAAACTAGTAACACAGGGCGGCACAACACTGGTAACACAGAGCCACACACCACTAACAACACAGGACTACACTTAACTGGTATAACAAGGCTACGCACCACTGGTAACACAGGACCACACAACACAGGTAACACAGGGCAACACACCACTGGTAACACAGGGCCACACACCACTGGTAATACAGGGCCACACACCAATGGTAACACAGGACAATTCACTGGTAACAGAGGACAACACACCACTGGTAACACAGGACAACTTACCACTGGTAACCCATTGTCTCACATCACTGGTAACACAGGACCACACACCACTGGTAACACAGGGCCACACACCACTGGTAACACAGGGCCACACACCACTGGTAATACAAAGCCACACATCACTGGTAACACATTGCCTCACACCACTGGTAACACAGGACCACACACCACTGGTAACACAGGGACACACACCACTGGTAACACAGGGCCACACCCCATTGGTAATACAAAGCCACACATCACTGGTAACACATTGCCTCACACCACTGGTAACACAGGGACACACACCACTGGTAACACAGGGCCACACCCCATTGGTAATACAAAGCCACTCAACACTGGTAACACATTGCCTCACACCACTGGTAACACAGGACCACACACCACTGGTAACACAGGGACACACACCACTGGTAACACAGAGCTATGCACCACTGGTAACGCAGGGCTACGCACCACTGGTAACACAAGGCGGCACACCTCTGGTAACACAGGGCGGCACAAAACTAGTAACACAGGGCGGCACAACACTGGTAACACAGAGCCACACACCACTAACAACACAGGACTACACTTAACTGGTAACACAAGGCTACGCACCACTGGTAACACAAGGCTACGCATCACTGGTAACACAGGGCTTCGCACCACTGGTAACACAGGACCACACAACACAGGTAACACAGGGCAACACACCACTGGAAACACCTGTACACCCTGTACACCCTGTACACTGTGTACGTTAGGCCCATACTGGAGTATGCAGCACCAGTTTGGAACCCACATTTATCCAAGCACGTAAAGAAACTAGAGAAAGTGCAAAGGTTTGCAACAAGACTAGTCCCGGAGCTAAGGGGTATGTCCTACGAGGAGAGGTTAAGGGAAATCGACCTGACGACACTGGAGGACAGGAGAGATAGGGAGGACATGATAAAGACATATAAAATACTGAGAGGAATTGACAAGGTTGACAGAGACAGAATGTTCCAAAGATGGGACACAGCAACAAGGGGACACAGTTGGAAGTTGAAGACTCAGATGAATCACAGGGATGTTAGGAAGTATTTGTTCAGTCACAGAGTAGTCGGGAAGTGGAATAGCTTGGGAAGCGATGTAGTGGAGGCAGGTTCCATACACAGCTTTAAGAAGAGGTATGATAAAGCTCATGGCGCAGGGAGAGTGACCCAGTAGCGGCCAGTAAAGAGGCGGGGCCAGGAGCTATGTCTCGATCCCTGCAACCACAACTAGGTGAGTACAACTAGGTGAGTACAGGGCCACACACCACTGGTAATACAAAGCCACACACCAATGGTAACACAGGACAATTCACTGGTAACAGAGGACAACACACCACTGGTAACACAGGACAACTTACCACTAGTAACACATTGCATCACATCACTGGTAACACAGGACCACACACCACTGGTAACACAGGGCCACACACCACTGGTAACACAGGGCCACACACCACTGGTAATACAAAGCCACACATCACTGGTAACACATTGCCTCACACCACTGGTAACAAAGGACCACACACCACTGGTAACACAGGGACACACACCACTGGTAACACAGGGCCACACCCCATTGGTAATACAAAGCCACTCAACACTGGTAACACATTGCCTCACACCACTGGTAACACAGGACCACACACAACTGGTAACACAGGGACACACACCACTGGTAACACAGGGCCACACCCCATTGGTAATACAAAGCCACTCAACACTGGTAACACATTGCCTCACATCACTGGTAACACGGGACCACACACCACTGGTAAAACAGGGCCACACACCACTGGTAACACAGGGCCACACGCCACTGGTTACACAGAGCCACACACTACTGATAATACAAAGCCACACACCACGGGTAACACAGGACCACACCACTGGTAACACAGGACCACACAATACTGGTAACACATGGCCACACACCACTGGTAATACAGGGCCACACACCACTGGTAACACAGGGCCACATACCAATGGCAACACAGGACCACACACAACTTGTAATACAGGACCACACACCACTGGTAACACAGGGCCTCATACCAATGGTAACACAGGACCACACACCACTGGTAACACAGGGCCACACACCAATGGTAAGACAGGACCACACATCAATGGTAACACAGGACCACACACCACTGGTAACACAGGGCCTCACTCCACTGGTAACACAGGACTTCACACCACTGGTAACACAGAACCTCTCACCACTGGTTACACAGGCCTACACACCACTGGTAACACAGGGCCTCACACCACTGGTAACACAGGGCCACACGCCACTGATAACACAGAACCTCACACTAATGGTAACGCAGGGCCATACACCAATGGTAACACAAAACCACACACCACTGGTAACGCAGGGCTACACAACAATGGTAACAATGGACCACACACCACTGGTAACACAGTACCACACACCACTGGTAACGCAAGGCCTTACACCACTGGTAACACAGGACCTCACACCACTGGTAACACAAAGCCTCACATCACTGGTAACACAGGACCTCACGCCAATGGTAACGCAGGGCCACACACCACTGGTAACACAGGGCCACACACCACTGGTAACACAGGGCCACACACCACTGGTAATACAAAGCCACACACCACTGGTAACACAGGACCACACACCACTGGTAGCATAGGACCACACACCACTGGTAACACGGGCCACACACCACTGGTAATACAGGGCCACATACCACTGGTAATACAGGGCCACACACCACTGTTAACACAAGGCCACACACCAATAGTAACACAGGACAACACACCAATGGTAACACAGGGCCACACACCAATGATAACACAGGACAACACACCAATGGTAACACAGGACCACACACCACTGGTAACACAGGTCCTCACTCCCCTGGTAACACAGGACCTCACACCACTGGTAACACAGAACCTCTCACCACTGGTTACACAGGCCCACACACCACTGGTAACACAGGGCCTCACACCACTGGTAACACAGGGCCACACATCACTGTTAACACAGAACCTCACACCAATGGTAACGCAGGGCCTCACACCAATGGTAACACAGGACCACACACAACTAGTAACACAGGGCCATACACCAATGGTAACACAAAACTATACACCACTGGTAACATAGGGCTACGAACCACTGGTAACACAGGGCTGCGCACCACTGGTAACACCGGACCACACACCACTTTGTAACACAGGGCCACACACCAATGGTAACACAGGACCACACACCACTGGAAACACAGGACCTCACGCCAATGGCAACACACGGCCACACACCAATGGTAACACTGGGTCACACACCACTGGTAACACAGTGCTACACACCACTGGTAACAAAGGTCTTCACACCTTTGGTAACACAGGGCCTCACACCAATGGTAACATAGGGCCACACACCAATGGTAACACAGGGCCACACACCAATGGTAACACAGGACCACACACTACTGGTAACACAGGACCACACACCACTGGTAATACAGGGCCACACACCACTGCTAATACAGGTCTACACACCCCTGGTAACACAAGGCCTCACACCAATGGTAACACACGGCCACACACCAATGGTAACAAAGGACCACACACCACTGGTAAGACAGAGCCACAAACCAATGGTAACATAGGACCACACACCAATGGTAACACAGGGCCTCAAACCACTGGTAACACAGGCTACGCATAACTGGTAACACACGACCACACACCACTGGTAAGACAGATCCACACACCATTGGTAACACATGACTACACTCCACTGGTAACACAGGGTTTCGCACCACTGGTAACACAGGCCTTCGCACCACTGGAAACACAGGGCTGCGCACCACTGGTAACACAGGACCACACACCACTGGTAACAAAAAGCCTCATACCAATGGTAACACAGGGCCACACACCATTGATAACACAGGACCACACACCACTGGTAAGACAGGGATACAAACCAATGTAACATAGAACCACACACCAATGGTAACAAAGGGCCTCACACCACTGGTAACACAGGCTACGCATAACTGGTAACACACGACCACACACCACTGGTAAGACAGATCCACACACCACTTGTAACACATGACTACACTCCACTGGTAACACAGGGCTACGAACCACTGGTAACACAGGGCTTCGCACCACTGGTAACACCGGACCACACACCACTGGTAACACAGGGCCACACTCCAATGGTAACACAGAACCACACAGCACTGGTAACACAGTAAAACACACACCACTGGTAACACCGAGTCACACACCACTGGTAATACAGGGCCACACACCACTGGCAACATAGTTCCACACGCGATTGGTAACACCGGACCACACACCACTGGTAACACATTGTCACACACCAATGGTAACACACGACCACACACCAATTGTAACACAGGGCCACACACCACTGGTAACGCAGGGTCTCACACCACTGTTAACACAGGACCTCACACCACTAGTAACACAGGACCTCACACCACTGGTAACACAGGACCTCACACCAATGGCAACACACGGCCACACACCACTGGTAACACTGGGTCACACACAACTGGTAACACAGTGCTACACACCACTGGTAACACAGGTCTTCACACCTTTGGTAACACAGGGCCTCACACCAATGGTAACATAGGGCCACACACCAATGGTAACACAGGGCCACACACCAATCGTAACACAGGACCCCACACTAATGGTAACACAGGACCACACACAACTGGTAACAAAGGGCCTTACACCACTGTTAACACAGGACCTCACAACACTGGTAACACAGGGTGACAGCACGGGTGACAGAAATAAGACAAGAGAGAGAGAGAGTGGGTAGATTGCATATTCTTGAATTGTAAGAAGGCGTTTGACACAGTTCCACACAAGAGATTAGTGCAGAAGCTGGAGGACCAGGCAGGGGTAACAGGGAAGGCACTACAATGGATCAGGGAATACCTGTCAGGAAGACAGCAGCGAGTCATAGTACGTTGCAAGGTGTCAGAGTGGGCGCCGGTGACGAGCGGGGTTCCACAGGGGTCAGTCCTGGGACCAGTGCTGTTTCTTGTATTTGTGAACGACATGACGGAAGGAATAGACTCCGAAGTGTCCTTGTTTGCAGATGATGTGAAGTTGATGAGAAGAATTTAATCGGGTAACCAGGCAGAACTACAAAGGGATCTGGACAGGCTGCAAGCCTGGTCCAGCAATTGGCTCCTGGAGTTCAACCCCACGAAATGGAAAGTCACAAAGATTGGGGAAGGGCAAAGAAGACCGCCGACGGAGTACAGTCTAGGAGGCCAGAGACTGCAAACCTCAATCAAGGAAAAAGATCTTGGGGTGAGTATAACACCAGTAAAAATCTCCTGAGGCGCACATCAACCAAATAACTGCTGCAGCATATGGGTGCCTAGCAAACCTAAGAACAGCATTCCGGCATCTTAATAAAGAATCGTTCAGGACCCTGTATACTGTGTACGTTAGGCCCATACTGGAGTATTCAGCACCAGTTTGGAACCCACACCTAGCCAAGCACGTGAAGAAGCTCGATAAAGTGCAAAGGTTTGCAACAAGACTAGTCCCGGAGCTAAGGGGTATGTCCTACGAGGAGAGGTTAAGGGAAATCGACCTGACGACACTGGAGGACAAGAGAAAGGGGGGACATGATAACGACATATAAGATACTGAGAGGAATTGACGAAGTAGACAGAGACAGAATGTTCCAGATATGGTACACAGCAACAAGGGGACACAGTTGGAAGTTTAAGACTCAGATGAATCACAGAGATGTTAGGAAGTATTTCTTCAGTCACAGAGTGGTCGGGAAGTGGAATAGTTTAGGAAGCAATGTAGTTGAGGCAGGCTCAATACATAGCTTTAAGAAGAGGTATGATACAGCTCATGGAGCATGGAGAGTGACCCAGTAGCGGCCAGTGACGAGGCGGGGCCAGGAGCTAAGAATCGACCCCTGCAACCACAACTAGGTGAGTACAACTAGGTGAGTACAGGGCCTCACACCACTGGTAACACAGGACCTCACACCAATCGTAACACAGGGCCACACACCAATGGTAACACAGGACCACACACCAATGGTAACACAGAACCACACACCACCGGTAACACAGGACCTTACACCACTGTTAAAACAGGACCTCACACCACTGGTAACAGAGGACCTCACACCAATGGTAACACAAGAGCACACACCATTGGTAACACAGGGCCACACACAAATGGTAACACAGGACCCCATACCACTGGTAACACAGGCTAACGTATGGTAAACAGGCCACACCACTGGTAGATGGCCCACACGACTGGTAACCAGGCAACACTGGTAACACAGGGCCCACCAGGTAACCATCCCAACAATGGTAACACACGCCGATGGCAGGTGGCTAGCGCCCTGCTTCAGCATGAGCGGGTTCAATTCGCGGGCCGAACATTCAAGTGTTCATTACACGCACACACACACACATATACACAGGCCCAGTGCTAACGACATGGCCAGGACAATGGTAACTACAGGACCACACACCACTGGTAACACAGGGTCACACACCACTGGTAACACAGGGCCACACCAATGGTAACACGGACCACACCGATACAGGGCCTACACACCGTAACTGACCTTCACCACTGTACACAGGACCTCACACCACTGGTCAGAGGACCCACACCAATGGTAAACAAGGTCACACACCAATGGTAACACAAAGGTCACATTGGTAACACAGGGCCACACACAAATGGTAACACAGGACCACTGGTAACACAGGGCCTAACGCCAATGGTAACACAAGGCCACACACCACTGGTAACACTGGCCCACACACCACTGGTAACACAGGGCCACACACGACTGGTAACACAGGCCTCACACCATGGTAACACATGCCACACACCAATGGTAACACAGGACCACACACCATGGTAACACAGGGTCACACACCAATGGTAACACAGGCACCACCATGGTAACACAGGGCCACACACAATGGTAACCAGGCCACACACTGGTAACACAGGGTTACGCTAACTGGTAAGACACGACCACACACTACTGGTAAGATAGGGCCACATACCAATGGTAACACAGGACCACACACCACCGGTAACACAGGGCCTTACACCACTGTTAACACAGGACCTCACACCACTGGTAACAGAGGACCTCACACCAATGGTAACACAAGGTCACACACCAATGGTAACACAGGAGCACACACCACTGGTAACACAGGGCCACACACACACTGGTACAGCAGGCCGTCACAGCCACTGGTAACACAGGTGACCATAACATGGGTAAGCTACGGCCACCATGGTCAGGCCAGCTACTGGTAGCACTGGCCCTACCTGTCACGGCCATGAGCTACAACCTGCTGAAGCTATGATAGCTGCCCGCTACATGCCTACACTTCACCATGTAACTGAGGGCCTATCCTGGTCATCAGTAACACGGACCTCACTGTGTCCCATCCACAATGTCCAGGATGGAACACACGGGATCAGTGACACAATGAAGTCAGTTAGGATCAATTGGAACATGGAGCAGCTCTACACTACGATGGATAAGCACAGGAAAGGCTACAGAACAGCGGACTCACTAGGTGAACAGGACAGGAGCACACACCACTGGTAACACAGGGCCACACACAAATGGTAACACAGGACCACACACCACTGGTAACACAGGACCTAACGCCAATGTTAACACAGGGCCACACACCACTGGCAACACTGGCCCACACACCACTGGTAACACAGGGCCACACACGACTGGTAACACAGGGCCTCACACCAATGGTAACACATTGCCACACACCAATGGTAACACAGGACCACACACCACTGGTAACACAGGGTCACACACCAATGGTAACACAGGACCACACACCACTGGTAACACAGGGCTACACACCAATGGTAACACAGGGCCTCACACAACTCTTAACACAGGGTTACGCATAACTTGTAACACACTACCACACACCACTGGTAAGACAGGGCCACACACCAATGGTAACACATTGCCACACACCACTGGTAACACAGGGCTACGCATAACTGGTAACACAGGACCACACACCACTGGTAACACATGACTACACACCACTGGTAACACATGATTACACACCACTGGTAACACAGGGCTACGCACCACTGGTAACAGGGCTACGCACCACTGGTAACACAGGGCCACGCACCACTGGTAACACAGGCAGAACTGTCATGTAATAATAACTAAGTGGCTGCCAACCATTGGTGGTACATGATAACTTACACAGTAACGTTATCACGCTAACACGATCATTAACACAAAGAAAAATCTTTTAAACCTTCCTACTAACAAACCCCCCACCTAACACACTGTAATTAACTAAGGTGTTCACAATTTCACCAGTGTAATAGTATATTTCTCTTTTGAAGTTTCAGGTTGTCGTGGCTCAATTAAGTCTCGGACGCTTTAAAGTAATTGCTACTGATAAAAAAATTTAGAACAGCTTTCCTTTAGCCGTGTAAGTTATCTTAATTAAATGTGAATTAATTTCAATATGTGTGTGACTTTACTGAGAGTTAAATTCGTTATATAAGTTTTATTCCAAGTTCTTTACATGTGTTATAATGTTCTCAAATGGTTGTGTCTTTGTTTCAGTTCTTGAATCTTATCTTTAAAACTGTGAGTTATTCCTCCTGAACAAACATCTTAGTAGTTTATAAGTTATAGAGGTTTCAAATATTTCAGCAGTTATGAATGTCAAATTATATTTGTTAGCTTTGGGAGAGATTGGTTACAGTGTTGGACCTGACACACCACAGTTCGAGTCCTCTCAACTCATAGCTTATTCAATGCAATTGTTTATATCGACTTTTTGGGGGTTTATTGGATTATATATAGGTAGGAGCTTGTGAGCTGTATGATAAGACATTAGGGAAGTAGTGCCACAGTGCCGCTGATGTAACCTTGTCACAGTAGTGCTAGATGTAAGGGGCGCCAGGACTTTTTTTGTGGGTGCTTTAGGGACTAGCTGGTAGGGAAGGGGGACTATAGGGATACTTGCTTTTGCAAAGCTAGTATTCTCTTTTTTACTTAAATTGTATATTACTGAACAATGATAATAGCAACATTCTCTGAATACAATTTTAATAAAACAATAAGAGAAAACATATATCCATTCCGAAGAAGAAAAACAATAATCATATGAAATTGCATCAATATATAACTTGATATGAGGGAAGATAATAATAATAATAATAATAATAATAATAATAATAATAATAATAATAATAATAATAATGATAATGATGATGATGATGATGGTGATAATAATAATAATAATAATAATAATAATAATAATAATAATAATAATAATAATAATAATAATAATAAAATAATAATAATAATAATAGTAATATAATCAATGTTTTTTTTATATATGTTATTTAAAACTCATCATTACAGGTAATATAATCAAATTAAGCGCTAAACCCGAAAGGGTCGATATGCAGGAGGAACATAATAGATTCATTCTAGTTTCCAATGAGAAGCTGAGGGTAACTGAATAGTTATAACAATATGATTCCTCTGTAGTTATGGTTGGAAGCAAAGTATCAATGATACTTTCAACGTTCAGACTCTTGGCTCTTTTCGATTTTTTAGGCGTAACTGCAATACCAAAACTGCTCGAAGATGGTTCTCACTGTGTCTCTTGCTTGCATTCTCTTACTGTATATATCCTCAGTATATATAGCACAAACATGGCTTACTGTATGGTGAAGGAAATGTAAGTATTTACTCTGCTATCTTTTGCTCGTTCCTCATTTCTACTTTGGCTATCATGCTACAACCAGGTGTGCAGGCTACTAGACTACACCTGTGTTTGTAATATGGGTTGCCTGTCCTGAAATCGTTGTCTCTGCATTTTCTGTACGAGGCTGCCTACAGTAATGCGTATAAGGCGATTGGTGATTGAATATACTGTGCAAAACTTGCCCAGACTATCTCGACAACGATGCTGGCGTACTGCTCTTCCTATTGGTATAGAGTATCAACGAACTCTTACTGATGCACAGCTTCGTGCATGTATACACAACAAATTAAGGGTGACTCGTGTAACATTGAGTTCCAACCTGAGATTTCAGCTGCTATGGGAGATATTAATCACCGATCGCCGGTTTCATTCCTTCGTAATGCCGGAGGATAAAAGTCCGTACAACTGGGCCAACTGGGAAAACAGGTGGTGAATCAGGGTTGTCTCCGGGGGAGCCAGCTTCCTTAGCGCTTGAAATAGCTAAACTCAATCTTGAGAATACCACTGAGCAACGTGCATTTGCTAAGAAGGAATTTGATAAAGAGAAGGAGAAGAGACAATTTCGGCATAATATGGATGACAATTTCAGTGTTCAGAAATCTGTATTGCTATTACCTAGGATTTCTGATTCTGAACCTGAGCATTTTTTCGAGTCTTTGGAAAAACAGGCTCGAGCCCTGTGTTTGCGAATCGAGCATTCTGCAGCACTGGTTCATACAGCATTATACGGCAAAACTTACGAATTTAAAGCTGGTTTGAGTGATGAAGATTTCGCCCATACGACTTTGTGCATCAGCTGTACTCGGTGCATATCAGTGCATTCCCGCTAAATATAAGCTGGAATTTAAACTAAGCAAGCATCAGTTGGGTCAGTCCCGTGTGGACGTTGTTCGTAGATAATCTAAAACATTCACTATATGGTACAAGTCGACTGGTGTCGTTAATTTCAGTCCAAATGGTCCTCCTTGACAATTTTTGTGAGTCAGTTGGACCAGAAATTTGAGTGTTTATAGAAGACCATTCAGTGGCAGCTACTATGGAGGCGGCTTGACTTGCTGACACATTTGAGGCCAACCGCACCTTGTTTGATCTGTCTCTTAACTTTTATTCCTAGCAGTCTGATATAGACAGAAATGATTGTGGACGGGCCTCTGAAATTAGTCCAAAGTTCGAAGCAGGAGTTGAAAAACGACGCCTGTCTCAAAATCAGCAAGGAGCATGTTACAAAAATCACGATATCATATCTATTAAGAATATAAATCTCCAGAAAATACTAGAAGGCCTGCCCCTCTAGCATTCAGCCTGATTCTGGGTTTTTGTAACAAGTAGTCAGTATTCTGGTCCAGTTATCCTTTAAAATTATGATAGGTTGAATAGTACTTTAGGATTACAACTGATAGGATACTAACTAATCTCAATAAAATTTGAGAAGTTTATTAACAAAGTTAAATTTGTCAAATAATCTAACTTCTTGACAATCCAGGCAATCAGAACAGCTTGATTGAACAATAAGACGAACGATTCGCCGAACAACAATAATATCACAAGCAGCAGCACAGCGTCAGGAACAAGGAGACAAAACAACGATCCTAACTGGGGACCATCAGCAGATCCTACATAAAGGCATAAAACTTCCTTAATACTGAATCTAAGTTCAGCATAACCAAATCCCCGACACCTGGTTGTAGCATGATAGCCAAAGTAGAAATGAGGAACGAGCAAAAGATAGCAGAGTAAATACTTACATTTCCTTCACCATACAGTAAGCCATGTTTGTGCTATATATACAGAGGATATATACAGTAAGAGAATGCAAGCAAGAGACACAGTGAGAACCATCTTGGAGCAGCTTTGGAGGTAAGTCCGTCAAGGTTCATTCAGGAGTGTCCCAAATAGCTTTGGAGATTTTTTATTTTTTTTTGTGGAAAAGCATTGGCTTATTCAGCAAATTTGGCTTATTAGATGAGATATATATATATGTCGTGCCGAATAGGTAAAACTTGCGATTTTGGCTTAAATAGTAACAGTCTCCTTGCCGAATAAAGCAAGCGAAAACTTGTATATGTAATAATTTCGCAAAAATCATTTTGAACCTAACCAAAAAAATATTTCATTGTGTTTGTTTAGTATTAAATTATTGCATTATCTAAAATATATATAGTTGGATTAGGGTATATTAAATTGCGTTTGTTATAATAACGTTAGATAAGTTTTCTAAGATTATTTTGGTACAAAAATATTATTTTTTACATTAAAATAAAGAAAAAAAAAATAAACGCATAAGAGCAAATTTTAAGAATTAATTTTAAAGGAGTTCTTGCTAATTGACCAATTTTACGTATTCGGCACGATATATATATATATATATTATATATATATATATATATATATATATATATATAATATATATATATATATATATATATATATATATATATATATATATATATATTATATATATATATATATATATATATATATATTATATATATATATATATATATATATTATATATATATATATATATATATATATATATATATATATATATATATTATATATATATATATATATATATATATAATACGTATATATATATATATATATATATATATATATATATATATATATATATATATATATATATATATATATATATATATATATATATTATATATATATATATATTATATATATATATATATATATAGGTGTATGTCTATGTTTATTATAGCTGATAATTTTCACTATTTTCTCGCGTATAAGCATTTAAGTATTATACTAATCAAATATAAATTTTACATTACAAAATAAAATACTGAGATAAAATGTAATTATAAACTGATAAAGTCTTCACTGAGTGAATTATGAGTCTATCATAAAACTTGCTGATATTTATCCTGTGTAAATCTTTAGCATAAATGATTTCCTCAGCTGGTAGTGTCTTGTGCAGTTTGTATGCACATTATTCACTTTCATATTGTTCACAAGGTTCATTGTCAAGGGTCAGGGCTTCGGCGTCCTCATCAGGAATACTAAAAAATAAATACATAAATAACTGTGAGTCGTCAAACAATATTCGAAGCTCAAACACAAGATATAAAGCTTCTCATAATCACTTGCAGCATAAGCTTCTTCTAATGACGTCAAAAAAATATTATGCGCACCTAAGTATAAATATTTTACTAAACGTTGCTGTCTAATAGTTCTCAAAACGACAGTTAAGTCTTATATATGATGTGTGATACTTCATGAAGAGGAAAGGCGTGTGTTCACTCTCCCTCACATAATGACGCCAATGTTGGTGCTGTGGTTCATGTTGGTGCTGTGGTTCATGTTGGTGCTGTGGTTCATGTTGGTGCTGTGGTTCATGTTGGTGCTGTGGTTCATGTTGGTGCTGTGGTTCATGTTGGTGCTGTGGTTCATGTTGGTGCTGTGGTTCATGTTGGTGCTGTGGTGCATGTTGGTGCTGTGGTTCATGTTGGTGCTGTGGTGCATGTTGGTGCTGTGGTTCATGTTGGTGCTGTGGTTGCATGTTGGTGCTGTGGCAGTGGTGTCATGTTGGTGCTTGTGGTTCATGTTGGTGCTGTGGTGCATGTTGGTGCTGTGGTGCATGTTGGTGCTGTGGTCATGTTGGTGCTGTGGTCATGTTGGTGCTGTGGTCATGTTGGTGCTGTGGTCATGTTGGTGCTGTGGTTCATGTTGGTGCTGTGGTGCATGTTGGTGCTGTGGTCATGTTGGTGCTGTGGTGCATGTTGGTGCTGGTCTGTTGCGTGGTTCATGTTTGCTGTGGTTCATGTTGGTGCTGGGTTCATGTGGTGCTGTGGCATGTTGTGCTGTGGCATGCTGTGTGTGGGATGTTGGTGCTGTGGTGCATGTTGGTGCTGTGGTTCATGTTGGTGCTGTGGTTCATGTTGGGCTGTGTGCTGTTGGTCGGCAGTTGGTGCTGTATGTTGGTGCTGTGGTCATGTTGGTGCTGTGGTCTGGGCATGTTGGTGCTGTGGTGCATGTTGGTGCTGGCGTTGGTGCTGTGGTCATGTTGGTGCTGTGGTTCATGTTGGTGCTGTGGTTCATGTTGGGCTGTGGTCTTGGCGTGGTTCATGTTGGTGCTGTGGTGCATGTTGGTGCTGTGGTTCATGTTGGTGCTGTGGTGCATGTTGGTGCTGTGGTTGGCATGTTGGTGCTGTGGTTCATGTTGGTGCTGTGGTCATGTTGGTGCTGTGGTTCAGTTGGTGCTGTGGTGCATGTTGGTGCGTGCATGTTGGTGCTGTGGTGCTGTGGGCGTGGCATGTTGGTGCTGTGGTTCATGTTGGTGCTGTGGTTCATGTTGGTGCTGTGGTTCATGTTGGTGCTGTGGTCTGCATGTTGGTGCTGTGGTTCATGTTGGTGCTGTGGTGCATGTTGGTGCTGTGGTCATGTTGGTGCTGTGGTCATGTTGGTGCTGTGGTCATGTTGGTGCTGTGGTTCATGTTGGTGCTGTGGTTCATGTTGGTGCTGTGGTTCATGTTGGTGCTGTGGTTCATGTTGGTGCTGTGGTTCATGTTGGTGCTGTGGTTCATGTTGGTGCTGTGGTTCATGTTGGTGCTGTGGTGCATGTTGGTGCTGTGGTTCATGTTGGTGCTGTGGTTCATGTTGGTGCTGTGGTTCATGTTGGTGCTGTGGTTCATGTTGGTGATGTGGTTCATGTTGGTGCTGTGGTTCATGTTGGTGCTGTGGTCATGTTGGTGCTGTGGTTCATGTTGGTGCTGTGGTGCATGTTGGTGCTGTGGTGCATGTTGGTGCTGTGGTTCATGTTGGTGCTGTGGTTCATGTTGGTGCTGTGGTTCATGTTGGTGCTGTGGTTCATGTTGGTGCTGTGGTTCATGTTGGTGCTGTGGTTCATGTTGGTGCTGTGGTTCATGTTGGTGCTGTGGTTCATGTTGGTGCTGTGGTGCATGTTGGTGCTGTGGTGCATGTTGGTGCTGTGGTTCATGTTGGTGCTGTGGTTCATGTTGGTGCTGTGGTTCATGTTGGTGCTGTGGTTCATGTTGGTGCTGTGGTGCATGTTGGTGCTGTGGTTCATGTTGGTGCTGTGGTTCATGTTGGTGCTGTGGTTCATGTTGGTGCTGTGGTTCATGTTGGTGCTGTGGTTCATGTTGGTGCTGTGGTTCATGTTGGTGCTGTGGTGCATGTTGGTGCTGTGGTTCATGTTGGTGCTGTGGTGCATGTTGGTGCTGTGGTTCATGTTGGTGCTGTGGTGCATGTTGGTGCTGTGGTGCATGTTGGTGCTGTGGTTCATGTTGGTGCTGTGGTGCATGTTGGTGCTGTGGTGCATGTTGGTGCTGTGGTGCATGTTGGTGCTGTGGCACATGTTGGTGCTGTGGCACATGTTGGTGCTGTGGCACATGTTGGTGCTGTGGCACATGTTGGTGCTGTGGCACATGTTGGTGCTGTGGCACGTGTTGGTGCTGTGGCACATGTTGGTGCTGTGGCACATGTTGGTGCTGTGGCACATGTTGGTGCTGTGGCACATGTTGGTGTTGTGGCACATGTTGGTGCTGTGGCACATGTTGGTGCTGTGGCACATGTTGGTGCTGTGGTTCATGTTGGTGCTGTGGCACATGTTGGTGCTGTGGCACATGTTGGTGCTGTGGCACATGTTGGTGCTGTGGCACATGTTGGTGCTGTGGCACATGTTGGTTCTGTGGTACATGTTGGTGCTGTGGCACACCTCCTGACAAGCGTGGAGGAAGTTGAGGATTACAAATGATAAAGGTGAGGGAAGATGGTAAGGGTAAGGATAGAGAGAGAAGAGGTGACTGAAGAAGGAGGTGGGTAGCTGAAGGTGAGGAAGATGAGAGGGAGAGAGGAAGGTAATAGGAAGAGAGGAAGTCAAGATTGAGGAGAATGATTGAAATTTTAGAAAAGCGATGGAAAAATTAAGAGTTAATGGAGGAAATTGAGGGAGAAATGTGTGGGTGAGGGAGGAAGATGTGTATGAGAAAAGAAGAAAAGGGTAACGGAGGGTGGTGAGGGTGAGATATGGAAGTGAGGTTAGCGAAGGAGATAAGGGTGAGGAAGGAAGGTGAGGGAGGAAGGTGAGGGGGAGGGAGGAGGGTGAAGATGAGAGAGGAAGGTGAGAGAGAGGGAGGAAGGTGAGGGTGAAGAAGGAAGGTGAGGATGAGGGAGGAACGTGAAGGAGAGGGAGGAAGGTGAGTGTGAGGGTGAGGGAGCAAGTTGAGGGTGAGAGAGGAAGGTGAAGGTAAGGAGGAAAGTGAGGGTGAGGGAGGATGGTGAGGGTGAGGAAGGAAGGTGAGGGTGAGGAAGGAAGGTGAGGATGAGAGAGGAACGTGAAGGAGAGGGAGGAAGGTGAGTGTGAGGGAGGAATGTAAGAGTGAGGGAGGAAGTGTAGGGTGAGAGACGAAGGTGAGGGTGAGGAAGGAAGGTGAGGGTGAGGAGGAAGTGAGGGTGAGGAGGAGGTGAGGTGAGGAGGAGGTGAGGGTGAAGGAAGGTAGGGGTGAGAGGAAGTGAGAGTGAGGGAAGGAATGGGTAAGTGAGGTAAGGATTAGTGAAGGTGATGAAGGGTGAAGGGTGAGGGAGGAAGGTGAGGTGGAGAGAGGAAGGTGAGAGTGAGGAAGGATGGTGAAGGTGAGGAAGGATTGTGAAGGTGATGGAGGAAGGTGAGGGTGAGGGAGGAAGGTGAGTGAGAGAGGAAGGTGAGAGTGAGGAAGGATGGTAAGTGGGTTTAAGGTGATGGGTGACGGTGAGTGAGTAATGAGGAAGGTGAGGGTGAGGAGAGGTGAAGTGAGGAGATCATGTGAGGAAGGAAGGTGAGATGGAGGCACGGTGAGGGAGGGAGGAAGGTGAGGTGAGAGAGTGAAGGTGAGGGCAGGAAGGAGGTGAGCAGGTGAGGAGGAATTAGGTGAGGTGATGAAGGGCAAGGTGAGGTGAGGAGGAATGGGATGCAGGCAAGAAGGTCGTAAGAGAAGTAGTAAGGGCTCACATGTAGGTGAGGAGAAGGTGTTAGTGACTAATAATGGGCTCCACGACTCAGTGAGAGGAAGTGAGGTGAGAGAGAAGTGATGATGGAAGGACTAGTGAAAGGCTAAGGAGTATAATGGACAGTGATATGGGACTAGTGAGATAAGGGCCACAGTGAGGGTGAGGAGGAAGGGTAGTGTGAGAAATGGTCACGTGACTCAGTGATCTAAGTGGGCTCCATGAGCGAAGGTGAGCTGAGAATGAGGCACTATAGGGTGAATAATGGACCAAGGTGAGATAGAGGAATACAGTGAGTCGAGGTAATGGGACTCCACTCCTCAGTGACATTGGGTCCACCACTAGTGATCATAATGGGTGACACATCAGTGAGAAAAGGGAGTCCACCTCAGCTAAAGTGACTAAATGGGCTCCACTCACTCAGTGACTCATTGGGCTCCACTCCTCAGGACGTCATAATGGGCCACCTCATTCAGTGATAAGAGGAGGCTCCAGCCATCTCAGGAAGTGATATAAGGTGAGGCCACTCACTTCAGTGAGTAGAATGGGCTCCACCCACTCAGTGATATAGGGTACCACCAGTCAGTGAGTGAAAGGTCCACTCACTAGTGACTCATAATGGCTCACTCACTCAGTGACATAAGGAGCTCCAGCGCGTCTCAGTGACTCATAATGAGGTCCACCTCACTCTCAGTGACGTCATAATGAGGTCCACCTCACCTCAGTGAGTCAATGGGCTCCACCTCACTTCAGTGATAGTAATGGGCTCCACCTCACTCAGTGAGTCATAATGGGCTCCACCTCACTCTCAGTGAGGTCATAATGGGCTCCACTCACTCTCAGTGATAATGGGCTCCACCTCACTCTCAGTGACTCATAGGGCCACCTCACTCAGTGACTCATAAGGGCTCCACCTCACTCAGTGACGTCATGAATGGGCCCACTCACTCTCAGTGAGAAAGGATAGAGGAGTAATGGGAGATGAGTGAAGGGAGGAAGGGAAGTAGAAAAAGAAGGTTGTGATAGGAGGAATAGGAAGTGATAAGATCAGTTATATCATCAATGAAGTAGTGAGGAACAGGACATAAGTCAATTGTGATATAAGTATACAGATCAAATGGGTCACCCTGATATAAGGAACAGTGATCAAATGTATAGTGATTAGAAGGCCATCACAGTGACTGAGCACCTCACTCAGTACTCATGCACTCTCTCAGGTCAAAGGGTCATCTCAGACAAGCCTAGTGACTGGAGTGACAGCCACTCCTCAGTGATCATGGCCCATCGTGACTCATAATGGGCCCACCCACCTCAGTGACTCATAATGGCTCCACCTACTCAGTGATCATATGGCCCTCCTCAGTGATCATGGTCATCACTCAGTGACCTAATGGCCCACTCACTCAGTGACTCATAAGGCTCCACCACCTCAGTGAGACTCACAGTAATGGGTCCACTCACTCAGTGATCATAATGGCTCCACCTCACTCTCAGTGACTCATAATGGGGCTCCACCTCACTCAGTGACTCATAATGGCTCCACCTCACTCAGTGATCATAATGGGCCCACCACTCTCAGTGACTCATAATGGGCTCCACTCACTCAGTGACTCAAATGGGCTCCACCTCACTTCAGTGACTCATAGGCTCCACCTCACTCTCAGTGATCATAATGGGCTCCACTCACTCGTGACTCATAATGGGCTCCACCTCACTCTCAGTGACTCATAATGGGCTCCACCTCACTCTCAGTGACTCATAATGGGCTCCACCTCACTCTCAGTGAGTCATAATGGGCCTCCACCTCACTCTCAGTGAGTCATAATGGGCTCCACCTCACTCTCAGTGAGTCATAATGGGCCTCACCTCACTCTCAGTGACTCATAATGGGCCTCCACCTCACTCTCAGTGAGTCAATAATGGGCCTCCACCTCACTCTCAGTGAGTCATAATGGGCCTCCACCTCACTCTCAGTGACTCAATGGCTCCTCCTCTCAGTGAGTCATAATGGCGCTCCACCTCACATACTCTCAGTCAGTCATAATGGGGCTCCACCTCACTCTTTCTCAGTGAGCCATAATGGGGCTCCACCTCACTCTTTCTCAGTCAGTCATAATGGGGCTCCACCTCACTCTTTCTCAGTGAGTCAATATGGGGCTTCATCTCACTTTCTCCCATTGAGTCATAATGGCGGCTCCACCTCACTCACTTTCAGTGAGTCATAATGGCGGCTCCACCTCACATACTCTCAGTCAGTCATAATGGGGCTCCACCTCACTCTTTCTCAGTGAGTCAATATGGGGCTTCATCTCACTTTCTCCCATTGAGTCATAATAGCGGCTCCACCTCACTCTTTCTCAGTGAGTCCTAATGGGGCTCCACCTCACTCTCAGTGAGTCCTAATGGGGCTCCACCTCACTCTCAGTGAGTCATAATGGCGGCTCCACCTCACATACTCTCAGTCAGTCATAATGGGGCTCCACCTCACTCTTTCTCAGTGAGTCAATATGGGGCTTCATCTCACTTTCTCCCATTGAGTCATAATAGCGGCTCCACCTCACTCTTTCTCAGTGTGTCCTAATGGGGCTCCACCTCACTCTCAGTGAGTCATAATGGGGCTCCACCTCATTCTCAGTAAGTCATAATAGCGGCTCCACCTCACTCTTTCTCAGTGATTCATAATGGCAGCTCCACCTCACTCACTCTCAGTGAGTCATAATGGCGGCTCCACCTCACTCACTCTCAGTGAGTCATAATGGTGCTCCACCTCACTCACTCTCAGTGAGTCATAATGGCAGCTCCACCTCACTCACTCTCAGTGAGTCATAATGGCGGCTCCACCTCACTCACTCTCAGTGAGCCATAATGGCGGCTCCACCTCACTCACTCTCAGTGAGTCATAATGGCGGCTCCACCTCACTTACTCTCAGTGAGTCATAATGGGGCTCCACCTCAATCTCAGTGAGTCATAATGGTGCTCCACCTCACTCTCAGTGAGTCATAATGGCGCTCCACCTCATTTCTCTCAGTGAGTCATAATGGCGGCTCCACCTCACTCTCTCTCAGTGAGTCATAATGGCGGCTCCACCTCACATACTCTCAGTGAGTCATAATGGCGGCTCCACCTCACATACTCTCAGTGAGTCATAATGGCGGCTCCACCTCACTTACTCTCAGTGAGTCATAATGGGGCTCCACCTCAATCTCAGTGAGTCATAATGGTGCTCCACCTCACTCTCAGTGAGTCATAATGGCGGCTCCACCTCACTCTCTCTCAGTGAGTCATAATGGCGGCTCCACCTCACATACTCTCAGTGAGTCATAATGGCGGCTCCACCTCACTCACTCTCAGTGAGTCATAATGGCGGCTCCACCTCACTCTCAGTGAGTCATAATGGCGGCTCCACCTCACTCTCTCTCAGTGAATCATAATGGCAGCTCCACCTCACTTATTCTCAGTGAGTCATAATGGCGGCTCCACCTCACTCACTCTCAGTGAGTCATAATGGCGGCTCCACCTCACTCACTCTCAGTGAGTCATAATGACAGCTCCACCTCACTCTCAGTGAGTCATAATGACAGCTCCACCTCACTCTCAGTGAGTCATAATGGCGGCTCCACCTCACTCTCACTTACCTCTAAGAATCTTCTCCACATATTTTACAGTCCACTACAGAAGAGAATTACAATTCCTTTGATTGAAATTGTTTCATTATACTTTTAAAACTGTATTTTCGTCATACATTTGCTTGGGAAGAATTCAGATATTTTCTCTGTGTCAGTGAATATCACTCAGTTTATTTTTGTGTTTAGTTCGTCTCAGTGATCGCCTTGTAATATGAATTATTCTAAAACATATTTTTGTCTCTTCATTTCTTTATAATTACACTCAGCATTATTCTTGCTTATCACTTTGGACTCAACATGTAAACAATAATCTCTTTGCTATTAATACTGAGTTTTCTTCCGAATTTACTATTTCCTCTGTTTCTTCGGAATTTTTCCCGTATGAATTTAAAATCACATTTGCATCATTTCTCGTTTTTTCAGGCTCTGCATCCTACACATCAGCTGAGAATGATGAAGAACATCGCTGGTGTACTATCGTTTATTTTCCAACCATAATACTGATACACTGTAAATCATTGAGTTTGTATTGATTGATTTTCATAATGGTTCTATTGGTTCAGTGTTCGGTAACTACAGCAACAACTAGCTATGTTTCGCTCTCTTAGCAATCGGAAAAAAATATATCCTTGTGTTCCCTAACCCTAGTCTCCTCTACTTCAAAGTACGTAAGAGATACGGCGATGTAACCTCGGACCTATCAAGTGGTAGAAGAGCTGCAACTATATTCGCTGAAGAGACAGCAGCCACAGCTGAACCCGATCAAGGGGCCCAAGAGCTGGGGATTAAAACCCTGTAAAGGCTCAAGAATTTTAGCTCCCTTTTGAAACGTCTAGCAGCTGCAACTTAATACAATGAAACAGCCCAGAAGCCAAATAAAACTTTGAACTAAATCAGCTTTACAATGATAACAACATTCATGACTGACAGTGCACTGCGCCGATATCCATAGTTAATGAAATAATTGACCTTAAACCACATCATTTATATAAAACAGCTGACACAAATAGTAAAAAGTCACAAATAAATAAATTAAACAAGAAACAGAGTTAGCCAGAGATAGACAAATTACCGGCTTCTCCAAACTGCTGTATAAAAATAATGAAATAGTGTTTAGTGTTTATGCTGTATTTTTGAAGTTGAAAATATCATCAAAAGTTAAATATATTTATACGTCTCTCCCTACGTAAGGCTCGAACCTGGGTCACTTCGGTTGTGAGATGAGTGGTATGTTGTAGCTGCTTCCTTTTCTCACTCGTCTCCTTGACCTCAATTAATTCTAGCTTCCGCTTGATATTAAATAATTTTCAATAATAAATTATCATTTAAGTACAGACAGGAGGAGAAAGCCGGGTGAAGAAGAGAACTTGAACAATTTATAAATGCTAATATTGATAAGCTTTAATTTAGAAACCAAGAAATAGCTCAGGAGAAGCACTTACTGAGGCTCATGAGAAGCCAAATAATATAATTATATATAAATTCGCGAGACTTGAATTCAGTTTTGAAGTCTGTTATGTTCATTGATGAATGAACTACTAGAATTTCAGTACATAAAAATCTGATGTTAACCTGCTCGACTTTTATTGGACAAAGTATTAGTAAATTGGCAATCAGAAATATGTTGATGTAATTTGCCATGAGTGGCGACAACACTAAATATTCAGAAATTTTGTCATTATCACTACTATATATGATTGAATGTTATTATTAGGTTTATTGTCCGACTTTCTTGATCAATATGACAGTTTACAAGGTCTGAGCAAGATCTAATTCTAAGAATTATCTATGGCATTCTAAGAAAGGAGATTTCAGTAACGCAGTCGAGATATCGTCAAACGACTCAGTTACTTATCAACTTGAAGGGAGACAGCGTGTTTGGGTTATTATTAATGTACAAATTAAAACAAATAAAATAGGGCAAGTATATTAAAACAATCTTAAAATTTCTGGCAACATTTTACTATCTTTGATAGTTCTTTATAATTTTTTAATGCGTATTATTGCAATTTTAGCATCTAATGTCATTACTTCATAAATGATGCTTATATGAAATATGTGAAGCGTTGGTAACTTCTGACACTGACTTGCCACAAGGGTGCAGACATCACAGTTCACATAACCCTCCACTGCAACATCCTCGTCCACCTTTATATTGCAGCAACTGTATTTTTCCACTCCTGGACTCAAATCTGGCTCAATGGTTTCCCTGAATCCCTTCATAAATGTTACCTTGCTCACACTTCAAAAGTACGTCTAATCATAAAAAAACATTCACTTCTACCTATTACGATCACGCAAGGATGTCCACAGCGGGTCACCACCTGGAAAAAACCCCGGGCCGGGACAAGTCCGGCGAACCTACTACAGTACTGTTGGATGTCCAATCCCCTAGCACTTAAAACCTTTACTTCTTTCCTCGAACCTTTACCTTCGGAGTACCCTTACCACTCCTCCCCTCCAACTCTTATTTATATGCCCTCCTAGTCATTTTTTTCCCTATACTCTCAAAATATCCAACCCACCTCAATCAACAATCCCTCTTCAGCCTTTTAGTAACTCCACACGTAGTCTCCATCCTCCGAATTCAATACATATTATTTACACAACACATTGCCCTAAAACACGGCATTTCTACTGCCACCAGCTTACTCTTCGCTGCAATATTCAAACCCGTGATTCACACCAATATAACAGTGTTAGTGCCATTATACTTTCATACTTTCCTCTTTTTTTGCCTCCACGCATAAACTTCTGTGGTTCACCTGATCTCTCACAAAACCTTTTACCAACAAGTCCACCCCATATATCTGAATTCATTTATTTATTCCAATCTCCCTCCTTCTAATTTAATATACAATCTCTCATTTTCTGTATTTCCTCTTGATCCTACCATAATTTGCTCTTCCCTAGGTTCAATTTAAATTTCCTTCTTTTACATTCCCTCCCAAAATATTTATTAACCTTTGAAAGTTCTTTTCCGAATCTCACATAAGAATTGTGTTACGACAAAGGCAACTGTGACAACTCCCATTCAGTTCCAGATATACTGTCATTCTATCCCACACCTCTGCCTAACAATTATTTTACAACCCCACTAAAAATATGTCAAACAACAATGATTAAATCACATATTCCTACTTTTAATGGAAAATAATCTTCCTCTCTCCTACACTCTCTAGCTTACACCTTGCTATCCATATAAAAGCTCTTAAATGTTTTAAGTAATCTACCACATATTCGATAAATACGCAACATCCACCATTACATGTGCGTTCCCTATCCGTATATGCGATGAAAAGTTATATGCTTTACTATAAACACTTAGTCTTCACATCCCCTACCCTTCCTAAACCCTTGATCATCTGTGAGCTTATTGTCTGTCTTACCCTTATTTTTTTCCAAAAATATCTGTTATTATCAACAGGCTTATTACCCTACAATTCTTGCACTCTTTTTTTTTTATCTCCTTTCGCTTATATAAAGGAACTATGCTTGTTAGCTGTCAACCCAGGTACCCATCTCCATTTAATGCATACATTGAACAAATGCACCAGTCACAAACCGGGCCGCGGGGGCGTTGACCCCCGGAACCCTCTTCAGGTATCTCCAGGTATACCACTGAAAACCTACTTCTCCATCTGCTTGTAACATTTCTGCTTAACCCTGCCTATCCCACCAACTTTACACCCCACTTCCTTTCATTCTACATTCCACTTCCCCCACTCTCAAATCCGGCTTTTCCTCACTCCTAAAAGGTTGTACAAATGTATATCTTATTTCCTGGTGCACACTGCCTTTTTTCTTTTCAACATTCAACATTCAAAATATTCCCACCATCTTCTCAGCATCTAATAACTCCCCTCTTTTGTTTTTGACTGTTAAGTCCATTTCTTAACTAGGCTTTCTCAGTTTTTTTGATCTCACTCAGAACTGTCTTATTCTCAGCAATCTGTTTTAGATAAAATCTGTCCTACTTTCTCATTACCTCTCATTTTGCATTCAGTCATTACTCATTTAATCTCTCTTTCACTCTCCATATACTTCGCCCTCCGTATATCACTACATTGTAAAAAAATATTAAACCTTTTTACATTCTAACTTTTTCTTTCTTTCCACACTTTTTACTTCGTCATTCCAGCAATTACTCTCTTTCCTCCTGCAACCACCCTCCTATTCCCACAAACATCTGCTGCAATCTTAAATCTACCCCATTCTTCCTCTATTTGGACTCCAGCCCATCTTACACCAAATAATTGCTTATGCCTTACCCTATACCTCTCATTCTTTAGTTCTTAAACTTACTTCTCTCCTAGTCACTGATGACATTCTCCATATTCACCATCTACCTCTAACTCTCACTGTGGCTACAACTAAATAATAATTTCATATATATGTTGCCCCTCTAAAAACATGTTCATCCATAAGATTACCCATCAGAATTTCATCTAGTGACGCAGAGTCCAGCTAACTGTTATCATCACGCCATATACCGTATCTGGTATACTTATTTATCCTCTTTATAAAAAAAAAAAAAAAATTCATATTACAAAACTTCTTTCTATACGTAGCACAGTTCAAAGCTACTATTATCATTTACACCGGGTATTCCAAATTTACCTACTACGCCCTCTACAACAGTTCCTCCCACTTTAGCATTTATGTCTCCCACAGTCATTATTTTCTCACTTGATTCAAAACTCCCTAAACACTCAACAACTCCCAAAAACACTTATTATTACCCACATCAGTGTCATTATTACATCTGCGAAGAAACTGATAGGATGGATAATGAGAATTTTCAAAACAAGAGACAAATGCTATTGAAGATCCTCTTTAATTCACTTGCTATGCTAGGTTGGAACACTGCTACACTCTAACAGCCCCATTGAAAGCAGGTGAAACTGCAGATCTAGAGAATGTACAGAGAACTTCTACTGCACGTATTAGTTCACTCAAGCATCATAATTACTAGAAACATGTGAAATTCCTGGACCTGTACTCCCTAGAACGTAGGCTAGAAAGATAAATCATAATCTACACTTGGAAAATATTAGAGGGACTGTTCTCAAATCTGCATACAGAAATAACTTCTTACGAAAGCAAAAGACTATGCAGGCGGTGAAACATACCTCCAATGAAAAGTAGGGGCTCTATGAGCACAATAAGATAAAACACAATAAGTTTCCGGGGCATAAGACTGTTCAACAGCCTCCTGTCTTACTTGAGGGGAATTACCAAAAGACCCCTGGCCGTCTTCAAGAGGGAACCGGACAGATACTTAAAGTCAATGCCCAATCAGCCGGGTTGTGGTTCGTACATTGGATTATGTGTGGCCAGCAGTAACAACCTGGTTCATCAGGCCCTGATCCACCGGGAAGCCTGAGCGAGGACGTTGCCGGGGGAGGGGGGTCGTTAACCCGCGGAACATCCTCTAGGTAGACCCTTATTTTATCTACTTAATTCTTGAATTTATACACTTTATTGCAGCTTTTCTTTCCATAACTGATATAAATATTACCGCAATTTCTTCCTTCTTTATAATTCCCTTAAATACACCTGACCTAAACCAATTTACACCTTCCCACTGAGATCCTCTCACCTTTTCTTCTTCGTCTTTCTTAGATCTAGGACATCCAGCCTCTTTTCATTCATTATTTTCACAATTAATTCTTTTTTCGTATCTACACTACACGTACGTTCGTTTATGGTTTAAGTTATGTGTACAGGAGACGAGGCTACGGGCTCCTTGCTAACAGTATTTTTCTCACCTTTTACGACACGTTTGGTTTGCAGAGGAAGAATTCTCACTTCCCCATAGAGATTAAACGAAACACTATGGGAACAAGAACTAATAAAATATTAGAATAAAACTCAGGTGAGTGTGTATACATATATACTTGTATTTACATAAGCTCATGAGCAGTATGAACGTAATGTAAGGAGAAGTAGCAAGATTTACTTGTCATCTTCCCTGTTTATGAGACAGAAATAAAAGACACAAGCAGACCTGGCATTCAAGATTTATTATTCACACAACTTTGGCAGGGTTAGTGTTGTCTACTAAGCTTCTACTTTCATCTTTATATATTAGACATTATTTTCTGCTACATCCAGAAGATAACACTATGATAATGTTGGAACTGTGACAACTTGCATGTTGTTGGTGGTCATGTTCAGCGTACGGATTTCCACTTAAGTACCAATGCATCTTCACTTTCGCTTGCCCTATTCGGCAAGAAGTGCGTTGCTATTTAAGCCAAAAATAGCAAGTTTTACTTATTCGGCACGTCATATGTATAGTGCGTCGTGAATTTTGACTTGCTTCCCACGAGGCGGGCTAAGACAACACAGGTTCGATCCTCCGGCTAGCTGTGTTGTCTTAGCTCTATATATATGTCGTGCCGAATAAGTCAAACTTGCAATTTTTGGCTTAAATAACAACGCACTTCTTGCCGAAAAGGTCAAGCGAAAATTTGTGTATGCAATAATTTCTCAAAAATCTTTCTGAACCTAACGACAAAAATATATTTCATTGTGTTTGTTTATTATTAAATGATTGTAAACTTATCTAAAATATATTTAGTTGGATTAGGATAAATTAATTTTTTGTTTATAATAAGGTTATGTAATTTTTCTAAGGTCCTTTTGGATCGAACCTGTGTTGTCTTAGCCCACCTCGTGAGAAGCAAGTCAAAATTCACGACGCTCTAAACCACCGGAACATACAATCCCACATTGAACATGAGTCTAGCGAACTAGGCTTGCTTCAAGTTGCGAGGACACGATGGTGTGGTTACCTCAGAGGAAATTTCATTATTGATTGAATACCACTTGTTCGTGGTTACAATAATATGTGTACTACTTGTGGAGGCTAGTACACCTTATAGGGAGTAGAATTAAATTAGCTCTGAGGCAACCACACCATCGTATGTCCTCGCAACACCCGAATATTCAATTATCGTACAAACCTATCTGTAATTATATTAAACAACCATTGTGATATAACACATATCTGTCTGTGGTCTACTGTTTCTGGAAAATAATCTTCCTCTCTCCTACACTCTAACCTGAGGCTCACTCTTCCCGTAAAAACTCTTAACTGCTTTTCTATTCACCTTTTCTATTCACTTGCAACATCTACCAATTTCCTCTATTATCCACCTTATCATATGTCTTTCCTAAATCCATAAATGCAACAAAATCTTCAGTACCCTCATCTAATTACTTTTCACTCACATGCTTCACTGTAAACACTTGGTCCACACACTCCATACCTTTCCTAAAGCCTCTTTGTTCATCTGCGATCCTTCTCTCCTTTGTACTCTTAATACTTTCAATAATAACTCTGCCATACACTTTACCAAGTATATTCAACTGGCTCATTCCTCTATAATTTTTACTCTTTTTAATCCCCTTTGCTTTTATACAAAGGAACTAAGCATGCTCTCTGCCAGTCCCTAGGTACCTTCCCCTCGCTCATACATTTATTAAATAAAAGTAACAACCACTCCCAAAATATATCCCCACCAGCTTTTACCATTTCTCTATTGATCCCATCAGCCCCAGCTGCTTTACCCCCTTTTGATTATATCCACCTCCCCAGGAATATAACAACCACTGGTGCTCTGGTGCTGGGTATCAATAATATAGTAACCTCCGGTATTCTCGTGCTGGTTATCAACAATATAGAAACCACTGGTGTTCTGGTGCTGGGTATTAGCAATATACCAACTACTAGTGTTAAAGTTCTGGTTATTAACCTGTAGTTAAGGCTCTAATAATATACCAGTGCTATATGCTCATGGTTTCGGATCTAATGATATACCAGTGCTGTATACCCGTGGTTTAGAATCTACTGGTGTTCTTGTTTTGTATGTTTGAGGTTAATGATCCATTTATTAACCATTCTTATGTATCTATGGTTCAGAATCCTCTAGTGTATTATTGCCTGGGATTAAGAATCTGCTGCATCTGTGATTATTGATCCTTTGAAGTTGTTAACCAATGATCAAGGATACACCAATGTGCTGGTGCTTCACACCCATTGTTAAGGACCCGGTGGCATACTAGTGCTATATATGCATAGGTAATAATCCAGTGATGTACTTGGTGGTCAATTCCAATTCTTAAGGATCCGCTGGTGTACTGACGTTACTGTTATATTGGAGATTTATATCCGTACTTAAGATCCTTTGGTAAGCTGATGCTATATATCCATAGATAGGGATAAAGTGGTGTATTGATTCTTAAGGATCAGTTTGTGTATATGAGCTCCTTGTCTCTTCCCTATTAAATAATTAAATCAGTGTCCCGGGGTTGGTAAAACGATAAGTTAACTGGTACTTATCGTGAGCTACACACATATATCAGGCTAACCTCCAGTTACTAGTGTTTAGGACATAGGTCCACAAGCATAATTTAACAGCATGTATAACCTAATACTATTGCTGAATTGTGATATAATATGACTAATTGATTATAATAATATGTAAAGCTATTTTAATTATTATGTACATATTGACGAATTTATATATTAACATTTCCGGAACATTGGCAGCAACGCCCCATATCCCCTTCCCTTCCCCAGAGGCTACGCCACTGCCTGACCAATATGTTTGAAAGCAATTTGGTGCGATGTTTTTCAGTGATTTGTTTTGGGACGCATGCCTTTATGTCTGTGCTTTAATTTGGTACTTGATTATCAACATACATTTTTTGGGAAACAGTGTCTGAATATGTCTAATGTTATTAAATTTTAAATAAATGCGCATGTTTAACTTTTAATTAACTATTCCTCTATATATTTTACTATTTTTAATAACACTAACTTAATAAATTTGTCTATTAGCATCTTTATATTTTGAAAAGGGGTTTTCATATTTAGCATTTATAAGCATATTAACCAGGAACTAGTGAACGAAATGTCCTGGGTTTTTAGGGTCTTCTCTTTTGCATTGACACGTAACTATTGTACTTTTCTACGAACCCATCAATGCTAATTCTGAATGCCCACGAGAACCAAATCAATACCACTTTCTTGATCTTTAAACAATGGTGAAAAATGAATTATATGAAGCCATTCTCGCTGGTAGGTTTTCGGTATAATGTTAGTTTTATGATCCCATTTTATCAAATCTGACATGAAAGAAAGGTCGAGTGTCATATGTCTCCACTGACAGGGTAAATTCTTTAAATGGTTCCATTTATTTTAGATGTTCTTGGTGACGTAGAAGGTTGAACCGTCTTGGTTCAATGACTAGAATGTCATCAACACATTAACCGGGAGATGTGTTGTGGTATATAAGGGAACCAGTCGATTTCCCAATATTCTAGGTACAGGTTTTGCCAGGATGGTTCCTGTGACAACCCTATTACTAATTGAAATTTCTATTTCAATTAGTAACAGGGTTACTAATTTTTTTTCCTGTTGGAAAAAAAATAAAAAAGATTTCGCTGTATTTGTATATTTTTCATCAACTGTTGGTATATTGCCGTTGTCTCCTCTATTTAGCCAACAACGTTTAAGATAGAAATGTGATGACAAAAGCATTGTAATGAGGAAAATGTGTTAGAGCCAACAGCATTACATTAATAAAAACACATTTTGTCCACCAGCATTGTAATGAGGAAGCAAATGTGTTAGAGTCATGTATTATTTGGATGGAAACGTGTTGAGGAATCAAGGAAATGTGTTGACAGAATAGAACTGAGAGGACAAACATTATATGGAAAATACTGTGGTGGAGCCATGAGAGTTATAGAGAGAGAGAAACTTGTTGGGGCCACAAGAATTAAATGATAGGAAACATTATAGTAGCTATTATACACACAGGTGCAAATGAAAGGCACGTAATAAGTTAACATACCTGTGGGTACTCGTATATACCCACAGCCAATACATACAATATGTACAAAGTGAAACATAGCAACAGTGTAGGCACATTCCTTAAAAATGAGAACTGCAATGAGAGAGCAAAGTGAGTTAGCTCACTGCTGTTGGCTTATGACTTACACAAAAGAGACCAGTATGTGTAATCAGCAATAGCAAGCGAGATACTGAGTCCGGGTTAGAGGTTGAGATATTACGTGAATTCGTCTGAAATCTGCCCCTCAGTCTAATTAGGTGACATTTAAAAACAGGCAGCCATGTAGCATTTTGGGGGCCTCTACGAATATACAGTCCTTCATCTGCCAGCCCGTCTGATTTCAGGAAATGCATGAAGTGGTTTTGTACAAGAATGGTATACAATACCGACAAAGTGAACTTAAGACACATGTGCAACATCTGGGTATCTTTATAGTAGACGTTTCGCCATCCAGTGGCTTTATCAATACAAAATTCTAGGACATTATATGAAGAGAGTAGAACCATATACAAAAGATGAGGTAATCAGTCCCTCGGACTTGGAGTTGGTGTGTTCACCACCATAGGTCTGGGGATTATGAAGATCAGGCAATGAGGCTTCACCTTAAATAGGCGACAGCTGAAAGGGACGGGTATCAGACGAAGGCATTGTCACTGGTAGGCGGAGTTCCCCAGTGGAAGTAGGTCATACCCAAAGAGATGGGTTAGTTGTAGTAGTAGTCCCTTTCAGCTGTCGCCTATTTAAGGTGAAGCCTCATTGCCTGATCTTCATAATCCCCAGACCTATGGTGGTGAACACACCAACTCCAAGGCTGAGGGACTGATTACTTCATCTTTTGTATATAGTTCTACTCTTCATATTATGTCCTAGAATTTTGTATTGATAAAACCACTGGATGGCGAAACGTCTACTATAAAGATACCCAGATGTTGCACATGTGTCTTAATTTCACAAGTGGTTTTGTGACGCACCCGAATAAAATGTAACGTACTTGAGGTATACAACAGGAACCAGCATTGTAAGAAAGAAAACGTGATGTCATCAGGATTATAAGGAAGGAAAGTTTATTTGGGCCGCAGCATCATAATGAAGGAAATATGATGGAACCACCACGATTAATAGTGCCGGTAAAATGCTTTGGCCAAAAGAACTAAAGGAGAGGAAACATGGTGAGACCACCAGCACAGTAAAGAGGAAAACATGTTATGACGAAAAGTATTATTAGGAAGGAAATATATTTTTGCCTTCAACATCATAGGGATGAGACACCTGCTTCTGCAAAGATCAGTGGTATGATCCCTACTACTTTACCTCAGTGACTTACCACTGGGGACTGAGTCCAATATGCTACTATTTGCTGGCACTGTCACATTAATGATGAGGTTAAACAAGAGGCTTCTCGAGAAGGAAAGGGCAGACCGGATTCTGAGTAAAGCATAAGCGGAGAAATGCTGCAAATATTAGGGTGAAAAGAACCTGGAGATTATTATTATTTGCCGTCAGAATTACGTAAAAACTGTATTACGTTGTAGGCAATGCAAGAGTAGAAAACCCAGGAGTAATATTCTCGAATGTGATTAAAAAATCTTTCAGATTATTTATGAGTCATATGTAAATGCCAGTCACTGAGTATGCGGCCCCGGCGTGCAGTCCACTCCTGCCCTGAAGAAATTCAAAAAGGTCCAAAGATTTACAAGCAGGTTGGTACCGTAACTGAGTAGAATGGACTTTAAGGAGAAAGCGATGACACTGAACCAGACGACCTTACAAGAGAGGAGGACAAAATCTTATGAGGAAAAGATAGGGTAGATAGAGACAGACTGTTTGATTTGAAATATATATTTTTCGTTATGTCAGAATGATTTTGGCGAATTATTGCATACAAATATTCCCTTGTCTTATATGGCAAGGTGAGCGTTCATTTGAAAATCGCAGTTTTACCTAATAAATATATATATATATATATATATATATATATATATATATATATATATATATATATATATATATGTCTGCCGATTAGGTAAACTGATTTGTTAAATAGCAACGCTCACCTTGCTATATAAGACAAGTGAAAATTTGTATGCAATAATTTCGCCAAAACATTCTGAACATAACGAAAAATATATTTCATTGTATTTGTTTATTATTAAATTAATGTTAACGTATCTAAAATATATTTAGTTGGGTATAGGCTAAATTAAATTGCGTTGTTATAGATAAGGTTAGGAAGTTCAAAGTTTCTCTTAGGTACAAAATTATAATTTACATAACATAATTGAAAAAATATATCTTTCAACGTATAAAATTTAAAAGACTTAATTTTAAATGAGTTCTTGACTAATTGACAGTTTTACCTAATCGGCACGACATATATATATATATATATATATATATATATATATATATATATATATATATATATATATATATATATATATATAATATATATATATATATAATATATATATAATATATATATAATATATATATATAATATATATATAATTTATAATATATTTTAAACGATATATATATATATATATATATATATATATATATATATATATATATATATATATATATATATATATATATATATATATATATATATATATATATATATATATATATAAT
>WNWK01006687.1:0-27500 GCA_009830355.1 Cherax destructor | reverse complement strand
TTGTTGAAAAGATACTTGCCAATATGCTCAGGGCCGTAACATCAGACAGGAGACTGCCCGTCTCTTAGCCGTGAGTGCACATCACTCTGGGGACTTCCTCCAAACAGTTCCCATTTCGGCCATGGGAACACGCCTGGACCCTAAGACCCTTCGTATTGCAGTGGCTCTGCGCCTTGCTGCCCCATTCACACGGAATATACGTGTATTTTCGGCGATGCGCAAGCCGACCAATATGGTCTACATGGTCTTAACTGTTCTAAAACCAAGGGTTGGCATGCAAGACACAATGAGGTCAACGACATCATAAAGAGAACCTCGCTACAGCTGGATGCCCAGCCGAGAGAGAGCCTCGATCACTAGCAGCCAACAACGCCCACAACCCAGCAAACCGCCCGACGGGATCACCATCTATCCTTGGAAGAATGGCAAGCTCTTAGCATGGGATTATACCTGCGTGTCGACACTGGCTGACACCTACATCCATCATAGTGTTGGGCGACAGGGAGGAGCTGCTGACCACAGAGAGGAGTACAAGATCGGCAAGTACAGGGACATAAGCCAACAGTATAAATTTGTCCCAGTGGGATCGGAGACCTTGGGAGCGTGGGGAAAAAATGCAACACGTTTCCTTAAAGAGCTGGGTTCCAGACTCATCGACACCACCAGGGACCCAAGGGCAGCCACGTTCATGTTCCAGCGTCTCAGCGTGGCCATCCAGAGGGAAACGCATGCTGCATACTCGGCTCGCGTCCGGCTTCGGAGGAGCTGGAGGAGATTCATAATCTTTGACATATTGTACCATTGTATTCATGTTCATGTTTGTGTGTTTTATAAATGTATTCTGTCTATTAATAAAGCATTTATATGTATATATATATATATATATATATATATATATATATATATATATATATATATATATATATATATATATATATATATATGTCGTGCCGATTAGGTAAAACTAGTCAATTAGCAAGAACTCGTCTAAAATTAAGTCCTTTCTAAAATTTTCTCTTATACGTTTAAATATATATTTTTTTAATTTATGTTAATGTAAGAATTTATAATTTTGTACCAAGAAAACTTTGAAAACCTACCTAACCTTATTACAACAAGCGCAATTTAATTTAGCCTAACCAAAATAAATCTATTTTACATACGTTAACATTAATTTAATAATAAACAAACACAATGAAATATATTTTTTCGTTATGTTCAGAATGATTTTGGCGAAATTATTGCATACACAAATTTTCACTTGTCTTATATGGCAAGGTGAGCGTTGCTATTTAAGCCAAAATCGCAAGTTTTACCTAATCGGCACGACATATATATATATATATATATATATATATATATATATATATATATATATATATATATATATATATATATATATATATATATATATATATATATATATATATATATATATAAAATATATATATATATATATATATATATATATATATATATATATATATATATATATATATATATATATATATAATATATATATATATATAATATATATATATAATATATATATATATATATAATATATATATAATTTATAATTTTGTACCAAGAGAAACTTTGAAAACCTACCTAACCTTATTACACAAGCGCAATTTAATATAGTTCTACCAACTAAATATATTTTAGATACGTTAACATTAATTTAATAATATACAAACACAATGAAATATATTTTTTCTTTAGGTTCAGAATGATTTTTGCGAAATTATTGCATACACAAATTTTCACTTGTCTTATATGGCAAGAAGAGCGTTGCTATTTAAGCCAAAATCGCAAGTTTTACCTAATCGGCACGACATATATATATATATATATATATATATATATATATATATATATATATATATATATATATATATATATATATATATATAATGTGCGATTAAAACTGTCAATTAGAAAGAACTGTCTAAATTAAGTCCTTTCTAAATTTTCATACGTTTATATATATATTTTTTCATTTATGTTAATGTAAGAATTTATAATTTTGTACAAGAGAAACTTGAAACCTACCTAACCTTATTAACGTTTAATTTAGCCTAACCAAAATAAATATATTTTACATACGTTAACATTAATTTAATAATAAAACACAATGAAATATATTTTTCTTTAGGTTCAGAATGATTTTTGCGAAATTATTGCATACACAAATTTTCACTTGTCTATATGGCAAGAAGAGCGTTGCTATTAAGCCAAACTCGCAAGTTTTACCTAATCGGCACGACATATATATATATATATATATATATATATATATATATATATATATATATATATATATATATATATGTCGTGCCGATTAGGCAAAACTGGCGATTTTGGCTTAAATAGCAACGCTCATCTTGCCATATAAGACAAGTGAAAATTTGTGTATGCAATAATTTCGCCAAAATCATTCTGAACATAACGAAAGAAAATATATTTCATTGTGTTTGTTTATTATTAAATTAATGTTAACGTATCTAAAATATATTTAGTTGGATTAGGCTAAATTAAATTGCGCTTGTTGTAATAAGGTTAGGTAGGTTTTCAAAGTTTCACTTGGTACAAAATTATAAATACCTACACTAACATAAATGAAAAAATATATCTTTAAACGTATAAGAAATTTTTAGAAAGGACTTAATTTTAGATGAGTTCTTGCTAATTGACCAGTTTTACCTAATCGGCACGACATATATATATATATATATATATATATATATATATATATATATATATATATATATATATATATATATATATATATATATATATATAAAATTTGAGTATGCAATAATTTCGCAAAAATCATTCTGAACCTAACGAAAAAAATATATTTCATTGTGTTTGTTTATTATTTAATTAATGTTAACGTATCTAAAATATATTTAGTTGGGTTAGGCTAAATTAAATTGCGCTTGTTAAAATAAGGTTAGGTAGGTTTTCAAAGTTTCTCTTGGTTCAAAATTATAAATTTTTACATTAACATAAATAAAAAAAATATATCTTCAAACGTATAAGAGAAAATTTTAGAAAGGACTTAATTTTAGATGAGTTCTTGCTAATTGACCAGTTTTACCTAATCGACACGACATATATATATATATATATATATATATATATATATATATATTCTGGGAACGTTTATTTTGTCTTCAGTGTGTGAGTTATAATAGTCGTTCTTCAGATGACCTTTCTTTTCCATTGTTCCTCATCGCACACTGATCAGCCATAATGATTCGATAACAATATGAAAAAAACTTGACTCCAAAAATGCCCTACATAAAACACTAGTTTTTGTTCATTTGAATTATGATTTTTCAGCGATAACGACTGCGGAGTAAATTTTAAACAAACAACTTGATCAGTATTTGCAACGTAGTATTTTGTGAATAAGTCAGTTCTGTATAGAAACTGATGGACGCACTTGTTTTGAAAGTGTTGTTAGAATTTAATTAAAACGGGAGTATGGATTTTCGGGGCAGTTGACAGAGATTTGACACAATTGAAAGAATAAGCAAAAGTTATTGTAATAATAATTACCAAGAGTGTGACTGTCCGTGTCTGAGTTACTGATCTTCTCTCATTCAGCAATGACTTGGTAGGTCATTTATTAAGTTAGTGGTGTCTCCTAGCACTAACTTTGTGATGGTGTCTCCCAGCACTAACTTGGTGAAAGTGTCTCCCAGCACTAACTTAGTCCTGGTGTCTCCCAGCACTAACTTACTGATGGTGTCTCCCAATACTAACTTGGTGATGGTGTCTCCAAGCAATAAGTGATGGTGTCTCTCAGCACTAAGTTAGTGATGGTGTCTCCCAGCACTAACTTAGTGATGGTGTATTCCAGCACTAACTTAGTGATGGTGTCTCCCAGCAATGAGTTAGTGATGGTGTCTCCAGCACTAACTTACTGATGGTGTCTCCCAATACTAACTTGGTGATGGTGTCTCCAAGCAATAAGTGATGGTGCTCCAGCACTAACTTAGTGCTGGTGTCTCCCAGCACTAACTTAGTGATTGTGTCTCCCAGCACTAACTAACTGATGGTGTCTCCCAGCACTAACTTAGTGATTGTGTCTCCCAGCATTAACTTAGTCCTGGTGTCTCCCAGCACTAACTTACTTGGTGTCTCCAGCACTAACTTACTATTGTGTACTCTAGCACTACTACTGATGGTGTCTCCAGCACTAACTTACTGATGGTGTCTCTCAGCACTAACTTAGTGATGGTGTCTCCCAGCACTAACTTACTGATGGTGTCTCCCAATACTAACTTGGTGATGGTGTCTCCAAGCAATAAGTGATGGTGTCTCCAGCACTAACTTACTGATGGTGTCTCCCAGCACTAACTTAGTGATGGTGTCTTCCAGCACCAACTAACTGATGGTGTCTCCCAGCACTAACTTAGTGATTGTGTCTTCCAGCATTAACTTACTTTTGGTGTCTCCAGCACTAACATACTTTTGGTGTCTCCAGCACTAACTTACTTTTGGTGTATCCAGCACTATCTTACTGATGGTGTCTCCAGCACTAACTTACTGATGGTGTCTCTCAGCACTAACTTAGTGATGGTGTCTCCCAGCACTATCTTAGTGATGGTATCTCCCAGCACTAACTTACTGATGGTGTCTCCCAGCACTAACTTACTGATGGTGTCTCCCAGCACTATCTTAGTGATGGTATCTCCCAGCACTAACTTACTGATGGTGTCTCCCAGCACTAACTTACTGATGGTGTCTCCCAGCACTAACTTACTGATGGTGTCTCCCAGCACTAACTTACTGATGGTGTCTCCCAGCACTAACTTACTGATGGTGTCTCTCAGCACTAACTTAGTGATGGTGTATCCATCACTAACTTAGTGATGGTGTCTCTCAGCACTAACTTACTGATGGTGTCTCTCAGCACTTAGTGATGGTATCTCCAGCAATAACTTAGTGATGGTGTCTCTCAGCACTAACTTACTGATGGTGTCTCTCAGCACTAACTTAGTGATGGTGTATCCATCACTAACTTAGTGATGGTGTCTCTCAGCACTAACTTACTGATGGTGTCTCTCAGCACTTAGTGCTGGTATCTCCAGCACTAACTTACTGATGGTGTTTGACCTGGAACATATATTACTGCACCAGAGTATTATATCTTAGCTAACAACAGTTGATTGCTGTATATCTATTACTTGTATTTCATAAAAGCCTCAAGCTATCATTTCCACTGACATGCGTGATTTAATATTTTTTGTGTGTAAATTAATATTGACTATTTTAGGAATGTCGCTTTTACTAGTGTTTCAAAATATATATGCATGTGGACCAGGGAGGAAATGCAACGCTGAAAAATTCAGCATTTCGCCACTAGACGCAGAAGCGTCGTTTCGGGGATGGAATCCCGTGATGGAGAACTCCATCACTCGCAGTCAGTGAGGGAGGAATGGAGGTTGTCGTATTTAAATAGCGTTTGGACTGAGAGGTCATTCAGGTCTCGCGTGCCGTGTGTGATGTCCCAGTCAGACTCTCCTCCAGTTACAGTATTCAATTTCCTGTGGATTACCTTTCGCTGATTTCTGCTTTGATTTATATTTTACCGAGTTTAATATTTTCTGTTCTTGGTTAGTTTACGAAAGTTAGATCAACTATTTCATATTTATTATTTAAGTATAAGTCACAGATGAATATACAAAAAAAAAAAAAAAAAAAAACGGTTGGTAGCGCGGGATGAGGTAGTTAGGTATCCCTCAAGAGGACACTTAGAGAGGATACCTCAGTTATTTTTCTCTCTTCACCTTTTAACTTTTATTTCGCACATAACTTGAGAATGTCTCACTCAGATGGCTCCAAATTTTCATCGCTTGTGTACAGCAACGAGAAAAAATTGGCATATTGACGGGCGCTATGAGCCAAGTTTTTGACCTCACTGCCAGCGGAGTGAGGTCAACAAGCGTTCAGAACAGGTGCCTCTCAATTCCACGAGAATAAAATTCAAATGTGTAGGTGCAGACTTTACCATTTTCTGTAAAACAGACTAAAACTTTTATATCCGCTAAATCACGTTAATTAAATAAATTTCAGGTTACCTCATATGAACGGCTTTAATATTTTATAGTTGATGCAAATGATGATTAGGTCAGTAGTACCTATTAAGATTTCCTGACTTGCGGGTAAATATTTTGATGTAGTGAACTAGTGGGAAAAGCTTCAATTCGTTGTAATCCATTCCATAATTGAGACTGACTCATCTGAGGGGCTTCAAATTTTCACCACTGTTGTGGTTTTGTGAACTCAATGTTCACGCTGATATGGGCGGTATTAGTCCCAAATTGTGAATATTTTTTAATAAACAGTGATGCTTGTTTTTAGTCAATAACTAAAGAATGTTTCTTGTGGATGGCTTCAGAACAATACATTCAAACAGTTAAAGAACTGTAGATGAATGGTTCAGAGAACCGACGAGTTGGTAAATTAGACGCATATGCAACACTTGGGTATCTTTATTGAGGAAACGTTTCGCACACAGTGGCTTCATCAGTCCATACAAAGGATAATCGTGAAGAACATGAGAGTTTGAGGTGGTCAGTCCCTCAATCTTGAGTCGATGTTGTCAAGATTGATGGACTGACAACATCGACTCAAGATTGAGGGACTGACCACCTCAAACTCCTCCTGTTCTTCACGATTCTCCTTTGTATGGACTGATGAAGCCACTGTGTGGCGAAACGTTTCCTCAATAAAGATACCCAAGTGTTGCATATGTGTCTAATTTACCAGTTAAAGAACTCTCAATCGTTGGAATTGGATCAATTATATAGAGAATGCCTTCTCTGATTGGCTTCAAACTTTTACCATTCGTGTATTTAATTAAAACAAAGCTTAATGCTGGCTTTAAACTATGTACATTTAAATTTCTAAATTTTAATCAATTATTTTCATTATAACAACTATATAACGCCTCATCTGTTTGGCTTTAAACAATATTAATCTTAATCTTAACTGGAATATTTTTTTATAAATGTTAGTCAACATGAGCGCCATTTTGCGAAGTTATTAAAATAGATTTTCTTAGAACAAAATAAATATTTCATTTCATACAGGATTGTAGAGAATTGTAAATAAAATGTAAATAAGATATAAACTGAAAAAAATAACATTTTGATGTCGTTTTGAAGTTTACCTAAACACGGGTGAGTAAAATGTTTTCTGACATTCTCAACCAAATTTTTCTTCTCCAAAAATATTATTTATTATTGTTGTCATTGATGTATCTTGGGCATCATCAATGGTCATTAACAGATCGACATCAAAACTCAACACTTTTGTATTCTACTTTGAAGAAAGTTTTGTTTTTTTAATGGAGTGTGTAGATGCCCTTTAGCCACTGTTAACCATGAAATGTCTAGTATTATTTTACATTATTGTAAAATTTTGCCCTGATGCTAGTGAGGGGCTCTTGATCCAAGGAAGTGAGATAATCGTCCCTTTGCTTGGCTCGAATTTGAATGCCTCCTATTCCAAAGGCGATATATGACCCCAACAGGTTTAGCGCTTTGCTCTGATTAGAAAAAAAGAATCGTGAAAGGCATTATACTTTAATTACTAATGCATCGTATGAGTCTGAGCTGTGTAAGTACAAGTAATGTTAGATTTGATGCAATAATTAGAAAATGAGTCTTCCGGCAGACTTTAAGGGACACGAAATTTTCCCCCTCTTCTAATAACATGTTCATTTTGTTTCCACTATAATCTACCTTGTCCATAATTACTATCGCATTTGCTTTGTCTGTTTCCAAAGGTGAAGTCCAGGATCTTTGCCTAATTCATGGTATAACTTAACAAATCTTTGAGGACAATTGTGTTGTAGAGGTCTCAGCTTTCCTCAGACTTTCTGACATAAACTGAAATATACTTAGCTTCAGTGATGACTCAGACTTCTTGCAGCCGCAGTCAAGAAGTCTCCTTCCCTTGAATCGTGATAGCCCCATCTCTGACCTGTACAATGACGAGTATAGTTAAGGTTAAGAACCTAACATATATATTTTCAAGTATAACAATTAGGTGGAGTGTGGTACACTACTCCTTGAGTTTTGTGAATGGTTTTTACATTACGGTCTAGAATAAGTCAGCCCTAATCACCGTGTGTCTGCCTAAACTGCAGTTTTTAGTAGGCTCTACAAGCGAGATTAATGACTTACCTTGCTCGTGTAAAGTGTGCGTATGGTGTTGACTGCACCACTTAGGCCAAGAATGTTGTCTTGTGGATGAATGTAGAGGTGACACACGGAGAATGTTGCACTTGAGTTCGCCAAAACACGTCGGAAATGTTCGTTGCAATCACTCGCATGGTTAAACACGTCATTCAATACCATCATTTGTTCAAAGTTTCGTGGAATTATCCACCGCAGGAAGAACACGGGCATTAATACAATGTGATTAGATCTAACTCAAATTTTCTGACTCATATAAGGGAACTAGTCAAACTTTCCTAGTTTCCTGAGATTGTCAGAATGAACAAGAGTCAAGAACGCACTGGTCACTACTGTCACTTTGTCTTTTGTTCGATAAGAAGGCAACTCCCTCGTGACACACACGTCTATTTCGTTCCTTGAGGGAATCTGAGCCGTTCCCGCATTCCTCGGTGTCCCCATAAAGAATATGCTGAACTCAGCGCTATTTCTGTTCCTTGCTAAACATTGCAACAGTATTCAATACAAGATGGTAGATTTCTTATTATCTAGCTATAGACTACAATTCATAATAGTCCCAAATTATAGATAAAGTGGGCATAGGTTTTCCCTTAATTTTCCTGCTAAGGAGAAGGAGTAATTACTCTAGTTTAACTCTCACTTGTAGTTGCAACAAACTGAACTCTAGTAAGGAGAGGATAGTGTGTTTTGTGACGCTGGTATGAACATGTGTTCAATTAATCTGTTTGTGAGGAAATAAGAGTCCATTTGCCCCGTCTGGGAGGGCTAAGTCCCTTAGAGGGCTGAAGGGGGCTGAGAGATACCCCCTTTACTGGAGAATTTTCTCCACATCGCCGTTTCCGTCCCTTTCAATTAGTCTGAGTACTAGCAAAAACAGCACCAGGAGTAGCAACAAAAGCAGGAGGAGCAGACGCAGCAGGAGTAGTAGCAGACGTAGCAGGAGTGGTAGCAGATGCAGCAGGAGTGGTACGAGAGTCAGCAGAAGTGAAGCAAAGTCAGCAGATGTGGAAGCAGATGCAACTGGAGTGATAGCAAATGCAGCAGGAATGGTACCAGAGTCAGCAGAAGTGCAACAGAGTTAGCAGGAGTGGTAGCACATGCAACAGGAGTGGAAGCAGACACAACAGGAGTGGTATCAGATGCAGCAGGAGTCTACCTACCTGGAGGGCATTCCGGGGATCGACGTCCCCGCGGCCCGGTCTATGACCAGGCGTGGTAGCAGACGCAGCAGAAGTGGTAGCAGACGCAGCAGAAGTGGTAGCAGACGCAGCAGGAGTGGTACCAGAGTCAGCAGAAGTGGTACCAGAGTCAGCAGAAATAGTAATAGATGCAGCAGGAGTGGAAGCAGACGCAGCAGGAGTGGAAGCAGACGCAGCAGGAGTGGTAGCAGACGCAACAGGAGTGGTAGTAGGACCACAAGTGGTAGCAGATGCAGCAGTGGTGGTAGCAGATGCAGGAGGAGTGGTAGCAGACGCAGTAGGAGTGGTAGCAGACGCAGTAGGAGTGGTAGCAGATGTAGCAGGAGGAGGTAACAGAGTAAGATATCCTATCTTTATCAATTAACACTTCAAAAATTGTTGACTTTAGCGGAGCTATAAGAGGAGAGCAGAAGTATATGTCAGCATCATTCAGGACAACTGTGGAACTCTTGCTGTAACCTGACTACTCGGGGTAACAACGTTTAAAATATTGTTTTGGGCACAATCCTTCTAGGTAAAAGAGTGACCAGGAAGCAGCGACCACAACATCATTTAATTAAAAAAACACTAACTCTGAGATGAAATATAACACTATGATACTCTCCAGTTACACAACAGCTAACTTTGTTAAGAAACACCGAAACGTCACTAACATTTACTGGATTGAGCTGCTAAATTCCGAAAAGGTGGAACAAATGTGGAACAAATTTGTTGCGTCCTCTTAATGGGACCTAATGTGTATTATATGTATATATTATCTTTCATATAATTTTATATCACTGACATTTTCATTAATAGGTAAAATGAAAATACGGTGCTTTATATAATTATTTGACTTTTTATATTAGCTATGTCGGTAGGTAGGATGTTACATTTACACTTCATTGAACTCGCTGTTGGAGAGTTGTTACTAGCTGTCAGCTCTTCTTGCAAACTGCTTAGCTAAATACCGGCATGCTTGTTTGTGTTAGGTGGTACCTGTCGGCGTCTCTGAAGTAGCACTGGCTAGTCACGTGATCGCACCTGATGTTGGAGCTCCCCACTACCTCTCTCTCTATAGAGCTGGTTCTTTACACACACAACCCGCATGTGGAGAAAATTCTCCAAGAGAGAGGTGGGGGGTATCAGCCCTTTCTGCCCTTAAGGGCCCGGCCCTTAGAAAAGGGCCAGGTGGCGTGTCTGGCTTCCTGGTCAACAATTGGTAACAGATGTACAGACCCAGGGAACAAAGAAGTCACATATGCCTGACCAGGTGCAAGGAGTGTATGTTTGATGTTTCCATTTCTACACTTGAACCTCCAATCATGTGTTCCAGTGATCGAAGTATTTAGAGAACACAAGCATTTGAATTGCAAAAAGTTGCCGTGTTTTGCAAGTGTTGAAATTGAGCTGATGTCAGCGAAACCGGGCAAACCAAGGTGCGGGGCGCAGGACGGTGGGAGATTGAACTCAGTAACGAAAGGGAATGAGCCTACGGCGCGGTGATTTGACCTGACAAAGGGGCATTAGTCGTATGTCTTCGATCTCCTGTTCAATCTCCACTAACGTCGGGAAATCGGATAAGAACTCTGTTCCAGTGTGTTTAGTGTTAATCATAAAATCGCGGTATATTTAGAAGTCTGCACAGCTTCTTACTACTGCAAAAAGACTGAAACTGTCGAACGTAAAGAGACAGTCAAGAGTTTGCTTCGTTTAACAAGGCAGTGACTCTTCAGCAGCATCCTTCAGTCAAGACAGCGATCTCCGGTTGTGAATTAAGGGTCCGATACAAATACCCAGGTAAGTCTGCTTAAACATAGATGTAAACCTACTGCGCAGTTAGGAAGGCATAATTTGTTTTAGGCAGATTTATCATTCACCTGGTGATACGAGGGCGATCCGCCCAAAACACGTGAGTGTCCATCACAGTCTTTATTTAATGACTGACGATTACGCTCCTTTGGGGCAATAATATAATACTCATGTGTGTGCATTTATACACCCATACAGCCCTGAGGGGGATGTGACCGTGAGCATCAACCAACGACATCTGAGATGGCTGGGGAGTCGTGGATGCATCAACAAGCTATGTAGCTTCATTACAGTCCATAACTTGTACCATTCCCCCACACCGCACATAGAAAAGAGGAGCTTACGACGACGTTTCGGTCCGACTTGTTACAGTCACGGTATTGTGTTTTTTTGTTATTTATAGCTGGTTCTTGCTTGAGAAGCATCGTTCTCTATATGTGCTTCTCGTCTATATGTGTCTCTCGTCTCTCAGGTTGTTTGTTCTTGATTTATAATCTGTTTTTGGTGGAGTATGATTTCGTGAGAGACGAAACATACTTCATGTAACCCTGTGTAACCCTATTTACAGAGCATTGTTCAGATTTAGTGATTTTTGACGTCTTGCAGAGGTTGTGTGTAGTGTGGAGACACTGTCCTACAATAAAGTTTCTGACCTCCGTTGTGCCATCTACTCACTGCTGTAATCGGGAATTTGGTTATGATGAACTTAGATTCAGTATTAAGGGAGTTTCATGCCTTTTATGGAGGATGTGTTGATGGTCCCCGGTTAGGGGCGTTATTTTGTCTCCTTGTTCCTGACGCTGTGCTGCTGCTTTGTACATTATTGCTGTTTAGCGAATGGTTCGTCTTATTGTTCACGCAAGCTGTTTGAGTATCTTGTTTGAGTGTCTTGTTTGAGTGTCTTCTTTGAGTGTCTTGTTTGAGTGGACATGTTGTCATTCACTGTTTAAGTCTTAAGTTGAGACGAGTCTTACTGAGACATAACGAACACTGTGTGCTCATACACACATTCTCACACACATTTGTACATTCTTATATTTTTCATTTCAGTATAATTCGTGATACCAAAATACCAGATGGTACTTAAGAGTCGTACTGATTCGAAATGTGCATTTAGCACTATACTACTATATGTACAATTTAATATTGCAATTACTGGATAAACAAGTAATATCCAAGAGAAGTTAGGAACTTATATGCTAAGTTATATCAAACTTATTTGCTTCATAGTGTCCACCTAGACACTTTTGTTTGGGTTCTACCAATGGTGATCCCAAAGTGCTATTAAAATTTATCTTATTTTTAAAGGATAACTTGACCAGAATACTTTCTGACACACTGTTACAAAACTAGAAACAGTCTAGATGCTAGAGGGGGATCAATAAGTTGACCTTCTAGTATTCTCTGAAGATGTCTATAATTTATGGATATCGCATTTTGTAATAAGATTAAATAAAATAAAATTCTAGTATTGAGAAGGATAATATACAAAGAAAGATAAAATCTGAAAAAAAATGAAATAAAGCTCGACTGGGTGATGTGACAGCTGGGAAAGATTGATGCACATAAGAAAATTCAACGAATTGGTAATCTCGAAAGTTAAATTACCTTCATACGATTACAATGATACGCTAATCAAGAATTAAAAGACGAATTGCACAAAATATTTCAGGTAATTTGAAGAAATTCTTCAAATACGTCAGGTTGAAAAAAATGGTAAAAGTAGCGATGAATGTAGAATAACAAACAACAAGAATGTTATGACATTCGATCTCAACTTAATCAATATTTACAGATGAACATGACAAACCAATTATATACGAAATAAATAACCTAGACATAATAAAATATGTTAAAAGGTCAAGGAGGCCAGGAAAAATACCTTCCCGAGCTATAAAAGAATGTGGATACCGAATCGTTTGCTAACAAATGGTAATATTCAACAAATCACCAGAAAATAAGGTACCAGTAGAATAGAAAGCATCAAATGTTGACCTTTAGTTAAAAAGGAGTACAAGACTTTTAACCCTCAGGCAGCGTCCCATCATTTTAACTCAGTTTTAGACTAACAAATGGTGACTATTATTATGGAGAAGATATTTAATTTTCAGGGAGAATGAAGCTTAATATAAACTGAAGCAAGCATGGGTTCCGCGACAAATGAGGGTCAAAATAGAAGCATTTGGAATAGCAGACAAACTTCTTACCTGGATAAATGACAAGCATACAGAGAGGAGACAGAGTGGTACTCAACAGAGAGGTGTCTGAATGGCTTCCCGTAAAGAGTAGTTTCCCAGGAATCGGTACTTGATCCAATCCTTTTCACAATATACATAAATGATCTCGGGGTGGAATTAACATCTATGATAACTATATTTGCAGATGATACCAAATTTGGTAAAGTGTAGGTCCATAAGAGACTTAGAATGCGGAGTGATTTGAAGAGGTTGGTGCTGTAGTCAGAGACGTGGAAGATGAATAGCAAAAGTTGGCAAATTAAAAATTAAACATTTTCTGTAAAACACTCTCAAAAATTATTATAAAATATCTGGCAACAAACATTCCGGAACAATTAAAGAAAAAGTGCCAAGTGCGAGTACCAAACTAGAGTTTAATAGTAAGACACTTCGAGTACGAAACACCATACATCCTACTGACTCTGAGTATTAAATATATACTGTCCAAATAAGATTATGTTCGAAGATATATTAGAGTGGATACGGAGAAGAGCTGCCAATCTGACACCATCACTCAGATGGTGTGAGTTTGAAGAAAGAATCAAATTCTTTTTTTATGTTGGGAACCGGAGGCTTAGAAAATATCTCACTGAAACCTTACAGGTAATGAATGACGTTGATACACTCAAACAAGACTTGCTAAATGTGTTAATAACAAAAAGCAAATGAATAAAATTGCAATGCAATATAAAAGAATGCCAGCTTTTCAGCAAACAGAACTATAAGAAAATTTAAGAAAACTACTAAGCAATATAACCGCAAAGACAATAATGTCATTCAAGAACCAGCTGGACAATATTTTTTTTTCTACTGGATTCCACTAGGATGAATGTACTCAAGTGGGAGGACTTGCCACAGTCTCTAAGACCACATCCTCAGTATAAATCTTTCAGTGAAAATTTCTGGGTCAGCCCAAACTGTTTTACATGTCACTAGAAGTGACTATACGTAATAGTGACCTTCTAGATATTGCACATCGACAGGATAGACAAGAGCGAAATGTTGCCAAAGAGACTCACTACATCACTCATCGATTTACTAGAGGCATAAGGACCGTCATATATATTTAATAGATGGGGAAATCTAAAGTCAACAGATACCTGATGTTTGTTCAGTGACTCCAAAATGACTACTATTATTGTGAGGAGGAAATTGACAATAATATAGTAGTGGTTGATGTTGATGGTTGTGATAGTCACAGCAGAAGTGGTGGTAGTCATCATTAGCACAAACGGTCCACACTCCTCTGTGAGTAACAGTGAAGAAACAACAGTAGTTGAAGATTGAACACTTCCAATTTAGTAGATGTAACTGTAGCTCACGTTATTCTTTTAGCTCCATCCCTCCTGTCAATTCCATGCCCTTTTTCAAATAAGGTCTATATCATTTTACCCCCTTGTTTTCTAGCCGGCAGTGTCCCAAGGGATTGAACGGATGGACGAGAGCTTTCTGATGATATATGATAGTTCTTAAAAGGTAGAAAATTCTTAACAGTCAGCCTCAGTATGAACTTTCAGGTTCTCTGTTATCCGTCTTTCCCATATATTTCGTGGCGAATTACTGATCGTTTCCTTCGACGAAAAATGTAAAAACGAAAATTATGCTTAGTTGAATGAGAGAGTGATAATTCTCTCTCTCTCTTTCTCTCTCTCTCTCTCTCTCTATCTCTCTCTCTCTCTCTCTCTCTCTCTCTCTCTCTCTCTCTCTCTCTCTCTCTCTCTCTCTCTCTCTCTCTCTCAAGTAACAAATGGTGATTGACAACGACAAGGATGTAAGAAAGACAGATGAACTACCTAGGGCATTTATTTAGAAGTCGGATCGCTATACGGTATTGTTATCAGTCCAAGACAGAGAATGCAAGACACAAGGATCAGTAAATATTGTTAGTCAGATGCAACGAGGCTGTAGATGACCTCTATCCTCTGCCATCTATATTGCTCTTCTCCTCATCTCCATCAAGAAAGATTTTTCTATATACTTTTGCTTTTGCTGTTAGTGGACACTTTCTGCCTCTTCATATATGTTTCCTCGTTCAAATTTGGAAAAGATCCTTTCAGTATGACTGAAAGGATAGCCAAGGACTCGAAGCCATGTTGTACTCGCTACCCAAGGTCATACGGTGGTGTGGATGACTCTAGGCTAATTTCATTCTACTCCCTGTTTGGTGTACTAGTACAACGAGCAGTGTTTTAAATTATTGTACCCACGAACGAGTGGTATTGATCAATAACAACACTGCGACTAGTCAAGGAGTCGAACCCATGCTGCTTTGGCCTGCCTCATGGTGGACGAAAACTCATGACGCCTGAATTAGCCATTTCTTTTAAATGCTAGGATAACTGAATTATCCATTTATTTTAAATGCTAGGATAACTGAATTAGCCAATTTTTAAATGCTGGGATAACTGAATTAGCCATTTCTTTTAAATGCTGTTGTTTTATTCCAGTGCAGCCCCCAGCAGAGCCAGACGAAAAAGCCATAAAATTAGATTTTGCCATCGAAGTAGCGTATATGTGTGATGTACGTATGTGTTAGTGTGTGTGTTAGTGTGTGTGTGTGTGTGTGTGTGTGTGTGTGTGTGTGTGTGTGTGTGTGTGTGTGTGCGTGCGTGCGTTTTTTTTTTTTTTTTTTTTTTTTTTTGTGTGTGTGTGCTTGTTTACTGTGCACCTTATATCCATGCTGTGGAAGGTAGTGAAGGAGCATATGGATACACAAAAGGCCTAGGAACTAGGCCTAAAAAGGGTTAACAGAAGTACCTGTGTATTTATATCTACAGTTTATTTATATATTACATGAAAACTTAGGAAATTTCTTGAATATAGCTGGTATCTTCTTTTCATTGATAAGATATCCTGACATGTCACATAGGCTATTATATTGTCTATTTTCATATTCTTCAAAAACAGGGCTGGCCACATACTTTGCATTTGCTTTTATTATTTATTTGTGTGTCTAGTACACTGCCAGAAGTACTAGTAACAAAGCCTAAGTCTGGCTACTACAACATCAGTCAGTCTGCTCCATAAACGTAGTTATCTGCTTTCATGTCATCATAATGGGTTATAGATCTACTCAGGATTCCAACTGCAGTCCTATAACATTCAGTGTCATTATTTATTTATCTCCTAATATTCCTAATGCTAGACACAGATACACCAATCTTCTGGGTACTTTCCTTGGCTAACCTATCAACGTCATCATGAAGGAGTAATCCAGAATGTGATAGAAGCCATGATAATTGTGCATTAATTCCTTTTTCCCGGATTGTTTAGTATCTATATCTTGCCTCTCCGATGAGCAGGTTGTTAGAATCATTATGTGAGTCAACAGCCTACAGTGATGACATAGAATCAGTAACAATTATAGTGTCAAGCTCTGTGTCATAAGTTAACTATAGCTTCAATAGGATGACAAACAATTAAGTTTGCAGTGTCGACGACCAGTTTCTAATTCTTATGCCTAACTCAACAAAGTTCCTATGATTTCTTACTAAGGAGGTGGCAACAAGAGCAGGATCTAAGCAGGAGTCTACTGGCAGCCCTGCCAGTAGACTCCTGCTTAGATCCATCAGTGTATATAACTTGTGATAAATTATTATTACCAGTTAGACGATAAATTTCTTCTCCAGCAGTGACTTTTATAAGTGATTTAAGGAAGGGGTTACTAGTGATAAGCTTCATGGTAGGGCTTGAAGGTATGTGGTATTAAATGATCATGTCTTGTTGTCTGCAGTGATACAGTTCATGCAGGTTATAAAACTTAACATAAATGCATGTCTTCACAACTCATTTAGTTCTGTGTGTATTTACTTCTAAACATTTAGTAAGAATCATAGTCACATTGCCTGGTTCATTTCTTAACATTATAATACCAAGTAAGGTGTGAATCTCAAAAATCCTATCACTGACACTAGAGGCACCAAACTCCTTCGTCATATTAAGAACCTTGGTAGATTTATTACAGCCAAGAATAATTCTGAGGGATTCTTTTTGCATTAACTCCTAAAGCCGGAGAGAATTTTCCTTAGATAATTTCAACATGGGAGCAGCATAATCAATTAAGGACCTAACATAGGCTAAATACATCATTCTCACATCAGCACCATAGTTGGGGATGTAGCCAGCAACAGCTTTAAGAGCAATTAGTCTATCTTTGCATTTCGTATATAGTTGTGGTATGGTGGATTTATTGAAGGGTACGTCTCCACCAAGGTATCTGGAAGACTGAAGACTGAACGTAGGTGGGGGATGTAGTTTGCTTGTCAATATCCATTGTGAGGTCTGACCGATTACAAATTGTTTAAATTTCGTTGAAAATGGTACTTTCTTCTTATGCCCTGTTGTATGTAGCATGATGTCATCAACACAGCGTATATCTATTTGTTTAAATGAGGCATATAGAACATGTAGGAGAGCATTAATCAGAACATTAACTAGCATGTGATTGAGAACTCCTCCCTTCGTAGCATCTTGTGCCATGTCTTGACAGTTGTTAGAGCATTTAGAATAGTGGAACTATAGTTTACTTTTTTCCAGAGGTGTGTGAGTTTAAGAGCTGCGTGTGAACTGGATGCTTTGTGAATATTTGTAAGTATCTTGATTACTCTTGTTTTGATTGACTTTAAGATATTATCTGAAAAGATAAGGTCTGCTGGAGTGTGACAGGTGCTTGAAATGGCTCAAGATGTCCTCAAGTGGCTACACTTTTCACTGAAGGACATCTTGAATTAGGGCACCACTACGTTTGCTGAGGAAACCATTAGTATTGAGAAGACGAACCTGTAAACAAGATCGACACTTGCCTTTCCTAACCTTTCTACTTGTACCATTTCCTTGGTTGCTAGCTTCCTCCTGATAAGCATCCATACAGCTGGCTAGATTGTAAGAAAAAGGTACAATATGCTGTGTGGAGCAAGGGTGTGGAAGGCGTCGTTATAGTGGATGCAGCGAGGGTGAATGGTGCGTGCAAGAGGTATTATGTTTCACCCTGGTTGTTTGGTCGGGCATGGGAGGTGGGAATGAAAAACTGCGCTCTACCGTGGGGATAACAACCTGGGAAACAATGTTCGGGAGTGGGGAGGAAAAACGCGCGGGTAGTCACTGTACGCTTGACGTATATTGATATTCACGGGCGTACACAGTTTATATTGTTCACACTGTCTTAAACTCAGCAGTATTTGTTTGCCATAAACATCATACATTTGTACGATATATATGTAGCGCCAAATGTGTAAAACTTGCGATTTTGACTTAAATAGCAACGCACTTCTTGCTGAAAAGGGCAAGAGAAAATTTGTGTATGAAATAATTTCGCAAAAATCATTCTGAACATAACGAAAAAAATATTTTCCATTGTGTTATTTTATTATTAAATTAACCTAAACTAATCTAAAATATATTTAGTTGGTTTAGCCTAAATTAAATTGCGCTTGGTAAGTTTCCTAAGGTACTTTTGGTACAAAATTATTCATTTTTATATTAACATGAATGAAAAATATATATCTTTAAATGCATAAGATTTATTTTAGAAATGATTTAATGAGTTCTTGCTGAACTTTAATGAGTTCTTGCTAAATGACCAGTTTTACCTATTCGGCACGATATATATATATATATATATATATATATATATATATATATATATATATATATATATATATATATATATATATATATATATATATATGTCGTGCCGATTAGGTAAAACTGGTCAATTAGCAAGAACTCATTGAAAATTAAGTCGTTTCTAAAGTTTTCTTATACGTTTAAAGATATATTTTTTCATTTATGTTAATGTAAAAATTTATAATATTGTACCAAGAGAAACTTTGAAAACCTACCTAACCTTATTATAACAAGCACAATTTAATTTAGCCTAACCCAACTAAATATATTTTAGATACGTTAACATTAATTTAATAATAAACAAACACAATGAAATATTTTTTCGTTATGTTCAGAATGATTTTGGCGAAATTATTGCATACACAAATTTTCACTTGTCTAATATGGCAAGATGAGCGTTGCTATTTAGCCAAAATCGCAAGTTTACCTAATCGGCACGACATATATATATATATATATATATATATATGTCTGCCGATTAGTAAAACTTGCTATTTTGGCTTAAAGCAACGCTCACCTTGCCATATAAGACATGTGAAAATTGTGTATGCAATAATTTCGCCAAAATCATTCTGAACATAACGAAAAATATATTTCTTGTGTTTGTTTATTATTAAATTAATGTTAACGTATCTAAAATATATTTAGTTGGGTTAGGCTAAATTAATTGCGCTTGTTGTAATAAGGTTAGGTAGGTTTCACAGTTTCTCTTGGTACAAAATTATAAATTCTTACATTAACATTATTGAAAAATATATCTTTAAACGTATAGAGAAAATTTTAGAAAGGACTTAATTTTAGATGAGTTCTTGCTAATTGACCAGTTTTACCTAATCGGCACGACATATATATATATATATATATATATATATATATATATATATATATATATATATATATATATATATATATATATATATATATATATATATATATATGTCGTGCCGATTAGGTAAACTTGCGATTTTGGCTTAAATAGCAACGTCACCTTGCCATATAAGACAAGTGAAAATTTGTGTATGCATATTCGCCAAATCATTCTGAACATAACGAAAAATATATTTCATTGTGTTTGTTTATTGTTAAATTAATGTTAACGTATCTAAAATATATTTAGTTGGGTTAGGCTAATAATTGCGCTTGTTGTAATAAGGTTAGGTAGGTTCAAATTCTCTTGGTACAAAATTATAAATCTACATCAACATAAATGAAAAATATATCTTTAAACGTATAAGAGAAAATTTTAGAAAGGACTTAATTTTAGATGAGTTCTGTAATGACCAGTTTTACCTAATCGGCACGACATATATATATATATATATATATATATATATATATATATATATATGTCGTGCCGATTAGGTAAAACTGGTCAATTAGCAAGAACTCTTCTAAAATTAAGTCCTTTCTAATATTTCTCTTATACGTTTAAAGATATATTTTTTTTAATTAATGTTAATGTAAGAATTTATAATTTTGTACCAAGAGAAATTTTGAAAACCTACCTAACCTTATTACAACAAGCGCAATTTAATTTACCCTAACCCAACTAAATATATTTTAGATACGTTAACATTAATTTAATAATAAACAAACACAATGAAATATATTTTTTTCGTTATGTTCAGAATGATTTTGGCGAAATTATTGCATACACAAATTTTTACTTGTCTTATATGGCAAGGTGAGCGTTGCTATTTAACCCAAAATCGTAAGTTTTACCTAATCGGCACGACATATATATATATATATATATATATATATATATATATATATATATATGTCGTGCCGAATAGGTAAAACTGGTCAATTAGGAAGAACTCATTTAAAATTAAGTCCTTTCTAAAACTTTCTCTTATACGTTTAAAGACATATTTTTTTCATTTATGTTAATGTAAAAATTTATAATTTTGTACCAAGAGAAACTTTGAAAACCTACCTAACCTTATTACAACAAGCGCAATTTAATTTAGCCTAACCCAACTAAATATATTTTAGATACGTTAACATTAATTTAATAATAAACAAACACAATGAAATATATTTTTTTCGTTATGTTCATAATGATTTTGGCGAAATTATTGCATACACAAATTTTCACTTGTCTTATATGGCAAGGTGAGCGTTGCTATTTAAGCCAAAATCGCAAGTTTTACCTAATCGGCACGACATATACATATATGAAATATATTTTTTTCGTTATGTTCATAATGATTTTGGCGAAATTATTGCATACACAAATTTTCCCTTGTCTTATATGGCAAGGTGAGCGTTGCTATTTAAGCCAAAATCGCAAGTTTTACCTAATCGGCACGACATATATGTATATATATATATATATATATATATATATATATATATATATATATATATATATATATATATATATATATATAGGGTTGTCGCCATTGCCAGGCGATGAGAGGAGCGAATCTCATTGCTGGGGTCCAGGGAATAAACCCTGGACTTTATTATAAAAAAAAATTTGGAGGTAGTAGGTTGGTAGACAGCAACCACCCAGGGAGGTACTACCATCCTGCCAGGTGACTGTGAAACAGAAACCTGAAACTGGTTTACATGATGGTAGGATTGCTGGTGTCTTTTTTCTGTCTCATAAACATGCAAGATTTCAGGTACGTCTTGCTACTTCTACTTACACTTAGGTCACACTACGCAAACATGTACACGTTTATGTATACACTCTCATCTGAGTTTTCTTTGATTTTATCTTAATAGTTCTTGTTCTTATTGCTTTTCCCTTTCATATCCATGGGGAATTGGAATAAGAATCTTTCCTCCGTAAGCCATGCGTGTTGTAAAAGTCAACTAAAATGCCGGGAACAATGGGCTAGTAACCCCTTTTCCTGTATAGCTTACTAAACAGAAGAAGAAGAAAACCGTCAAAGTGGGATGTTTGAATGTGCGTGGATGTTGTGCGAATGATAAGAAAGAGATGATTGTAGATGTTATGAATGAAAAGAAGCTGGATGTCCTGGCTTTAAGTGAGACAAAGCTGATGGGGGTAGGAGAGTTTCAGTAGGAAAAAATAAATGGGATTAGATCAGGGGTTTCAAATAGAGTTAGAGCTAAAGAAGGAGTGGCAATAATGTTGAATAATCAGTTATGGCAGGTAAAGAAGGAATATAAATGTATAAATTCAAGGATTATGTGGAGTAAAATAAAGGTTGGATGTGAAAAGTGGGTTATAGTAAGTGTTTATGCACCTGGAGAAGAGAGAAGTGTAGTGGAGAGAAAGATATTTTGGGAAATGTTGAGTGAGTGTGTGGGGAGTTTTGAACCAAGTGAGAGAGTAATTGTGGTTGGGGATCTTAATGCTAAAGTGGGTAAAAATGTTGTGGATGGAGTAGTAGGTAAATTTGGGGTGCCAGGGGTAAATGTAAATGGGGAACCATTAATTGAGCTATGTGTAGAAAGAGGTTTGGTAATAAGTAATACATATTTTATGAAAAAGAGGATAAATAAATATACAAGGTATGATATAGCACGTAAGGAAAGTAGTTTGTTGGATTATGTATTGGTGGATAAAAGGTTGATGAGTAGGCTTCAGGATGTACATGTTTATAGAGGGGCAACGGATATATCAGATCATTATTTGGTGGTAGCTACAGTTAGAGTAAAAGGTAGATGGGATAAAAAGAAAATGGCAACAGCAAGTAAGAGAGAGGAAGTTAGGGTGAGATATAAGCAACTATTGGCAGAAAGGTGGGCTAGTGCAAGTAGGAGTAGTGGGGTGGTTGAAGAGAGTTGGGATAGTTTAAAAATGCAGTATTAGAATGTGGGGCAGAAGTTTGTGGATATAGGAGGGTGGGTGCAGGAGGAAAGAGGAGTGAGTGGTGGAATGAAGAAGTAAAGGGTGTGATAAAAGAGAAAAAGGTAGCTTATGAGAGGTTTTTACAAAACAGAAGTGTTAATAGAAGAGCAGAGTATATGGAGAGTAAAAGAAAGGTGAAGAGAGTGGTGAGAGAGTGCAAAAGAAGAGCGGATGAAAGAATGGGAGAGGCTCTGTCAAGAAATTTTGCTGAAAACAAGAAAATTTTTTGGAGTGAGATAAACAAGGTAAGAAAGCCTAGGGAACGAATGGATTTGTCAGTTAAAAACAGAGTAGGGGAGTTAGTAGATGGGGAGCTGGAGGTATTGGATAGATGGCGGGAATATTTTGAGGAACTTTTAAATGTCGATGAAAAAGGGAGGCGGTAATTTCATGTACTGGCCAGGGAGGAACAACATCGTTTAGGAGTGAAGAAGAGCAGGATGTGAGTGTGGGGGAGGTGCGTGAGGCATTACGTAGAATGAAAGGGGGTAAAGCAGCTGGAATTGACGGAATCATGACAGAAATGTTAAAAGCAGGGGGATATAGTGCTGGAGTTGTTGGTATTTTTGTTTAATAAATGTATGAAAGAGGGAAGGTACCTAGGGATTGGCAGAGAGCATGTATAGTTCCTTTATATAAAGGGAAGGGGGATAAAGAGAGTGTAAAAATTATAGGGAATAAGTTTACTGAGTATACCAGGTAAAGTGTATGGCAGGGTTATTATTGAAAGAATTAGAGGTAAGACAGAGAGTAGGATTGCAGATGAGCAAGGAGGCTTTAGAGTGGGTAGGGGATGTGTAGATCAAGTGTTTACAGTGAAGCATATATGTGAACAGTATTTAGATAAAGGTAGAGAAGTTTTCATTGCATTTATGGATTTAGAAAAGGCATATGATAGAGTGGATAGGGGAGCAATGTGGCAAATGTTGCAAGTGTATGGAATAGGTAGTAAGTTACTGAAGGCTGTAAAGAGTTTTTATGAGGATAGTGAGGCTCAGGTTAGGGTGTGTAGGAGAGGGAGATTACTTCCCGGTAAAAGTAGGTCTTAGACAGGGATGTGTAATGTCACCATGGTTGTTTAATATATTTATAGATGGGGTTGTAAAGAAGTAAATGCTAGGGTGTTGGGGAGAGGGGTGGGATTAAATTATGGAGAATTAAATGCAAAATGGGAGTTGACACAGTTACTTTTTGCTGATGATACTGTGCTTATGGGAGATTCTAAAGAAAAGTTGCAAAGGTTAGTGGACGAGTTTGGGAGAGTGTGTAAAGGTAGAAAGTTAAAAGTGAACATAGATAAGAGTAAGGTGATGAGGGTATCAAACGATTTAAATAAAGAAAAATTGGATATCACATTGGAGAGAGGGATTATGGAAGAAGTAAATGTTTTCAGATATTTGGGAGTTGATGTGTCAGCGGATGGGTTTATGCAGGATGAGGTTAACCATAGAATTGATGAAGGAAAAAAGGTGAGTGGTGCATTGAGGTATCTGTGGAGACAAAAAACGTTATCCATGGAGGCAAAGAAGGGAATATACGAAAGTATAGTGGTACCAACACTCTTATATGGGTGTGAAGCATGGGTTGCAAATGCTCCAGCGAGGAGGAGGCTGGAGGCAGTGGAGATGTCCTGTCTAAGGGCAATGTGTGGTGTAAATATTATGCAGAAAATTCGGAATGTGGAAATTAGGAGAAGGTGTGGAGTTACTAAAAGTATTTGTCAGAGGGCTGAAGAGGGTTGTTGAGGTGGTTTGGTCATTTAGAGAGAATGGATCAAAGTAGAATGACTTGGAGAGCGTATAAATCTGTAGGGGAAGGAAGGCGGGGTAGGGGTCGTCCTAGAAAAGGTTGGAGGGAAGGGGTAAAGGAGGTTTTGTGGGCGAGGGGCTTGGACTTACAGCAAGTATGTGTGAGCGTGTTAGATAGGAGTGAATGGAGACGAATGGTTTTGGGACATGACGATCTGTTGGAGTGTGAGCAGGGTAACATTTGTGAAGGGATTCAGGAAACCAGTTAATTGATTTAGTTGGACTTGAGTCCTGGAAATGGAAGTACAATGCCTGCACTTTAAAGGAGGGTCTGAGATAGTGACAGCTGGGAGGACTTTTCTCAGCTGTCGTATCTGAGCTCCTCTGCAAAGACAGTGATTATGTATGAGTGTGGTGAAAGTGTTGAATGATGATGAAAGCATTTTCTTTTGGGGATTTTCTTTCTTTTGGGTCACCCTGCCTCGGTGGGAGACGGCCGACTTGTTGAAAAAAAAAATATATATATATATATATATATATATATATGTATATATATATATATATATATATATATATATATATATATATATATATATATATATATATATATATATATATATATATATATATATATGATACCCCATGGTTGTTTTGTATCCTGTATCGCTTGGTTTGTGATATTTGCGTAATATCAATAACAACACTGCCACTAGCAAATAATTCGAACCCATGCTGCTTTGGCCCGCCTCATGTTGAGGAAAACCCATGATGCTCTAACCCACAGGACCACGCAATCGTACAAAACCAAGCATACAGCTAAGCTAGGTGTGTTACCCTTGATCCGAGGACATACGGTGGTGTGGGTGCCTCTGAGCTAATTTCATTCTCCTCCTAGTTTTATCACAATAATATAAAATACTGCTTGTTGAGGCTAGTACACCAAACGGGGAGGAGAATGAAATTAACTCAGAAGCACCAACACCACCGTATGTCCTCGGACAAAGGGTAACACACCTAGCTTAGCTGGGTGCTTGGTTTTTGTAGGATTGCGTGGTCCTGTGGGTTAGAGCATCTTGGGTTTCCTCACCATGAGGCGGCCAAAGCAGCATGAGTTCGAATCCTTGGCTAGTCGCAGTATTGTTATTGATCAATACCACTTGTTCGTGGTCACAATATCTGCATGATATATATATATATATATATATATATATATATATATATATATATATATATTATATATATATATATATATATATATATATATAGAGAGAGAGAGAGAGAGAGAGAGAGAGAGAGAGAGAGAGAGAGAGAGAGAGAGAGAGAGAGAGAGAGAGAGAGAGAGAGAGAGAGAGAGAGAGAGAGAAGAGAGAAGAGAGAGAGAGAGAGAGAGAGAGAGAGAGAAAGAGAGAGAGAGAGAGAGAGAGAGAGAGGGGGGGGAAACTTATGAATTGTCATATAAAACACTTTCTGTTTGTCATTCGCACACCCAACATTTCACATTACAGTGATTTAAGTGTTTACAATATGTGTACCTTAACAACGCTCTATATCCAAAAATTTGCTGAACACAGCACCTGTGAATTGTCAATTGCATGCTCTTGAGGCATGAAGCAGACTCTTCTCTTCAGACTATTTTATAAACCTCAGCTGAATAGCGTTGTATGTAGTATTTATTTTGCTTAGATTTTTTTTATATAGTTTGCTATTCCTGGAATGGAATTCACGATAGTGCATAAGATTATTACTAGAACTATGAGCGAAGGCGTCGTTGTTGTTGAATGTAGGTCATCGGAGGAAGTGCTGTCATTACTAGCCTCTGTATATCTATATTTGTGTGAGGAAGGTGATAATGTGTGTGTGTGTGTGTGTACGTGAGAGTGTATATGTGTGTCTGTACTCACCTAGTGTGTGTGTGTGTCTGTACTCACCTAGTGTGTGTGTGTGTGTGTGTGTGTGTGTGTGTGTGTGTGTCTGTACTCACCTAGTGTGTGTGTGTGTGTGTGTGTCTGTGCTCACCCAGTTTGTGTGTGTGTGTGTGTACTCACCTAGTTTGTGTGTGTGTCTGTACTCACCTAGTGTACTCACATATTTGTACTCACATATTTGTGGTTGCAGGAGTTGAGTAATAGCTCCTGGCCCCGCCTCTTCACTGATTGCTACTAGGTCCTCTCTCTCCCTGCTCCATGAGCTTTTTCAAACCTCGTCTTAAAACTATGTATGGTTCCTGCCTCCACTACGTCACTTTCTAGGCTATTCCACTTCCTGACAACTCTATGACTGAAGAAATACTTCCTAACTTCCCTTTGACTCATAGGAGTCTTCAACTTCCAATTGTGACCCCTTATTTCTGTGTACCATCTCTGGAACATCATGTCTCTATCCACCTTGTCTATTCCACACAGTATTTTGTATGTCGTTATCATGTGTCTCCTAACCCTCCTGTCCTCCAGTGTCATCAGACCGATTTCCCTTAACCTTTCTTCGTAGGACAATCCCCTTAGCTCTGTGACTAGTCTTGTTGCAAACCTTTGCACTTTCTCCAGTTTCTTGACGTGCTTGACCAGGTGTGGGTTCCAAAGTGGTGCTGCATACTCCAGTATGGACCTGACGTATATGGTTGTACAGAGTCTTGAACGATTCCTTAGTGAGGTAGGGGAACGCAATTCTTAGGTTTGCCAGACGCCCGTAAGCTGCAGCAGCTATCTGATTCATGTGTGCCTCAGGGGATGTGCTCGGTATTATACTTACCCCAAGATCTTTTTCCTTGAGTGAGGTTTGCAGTCTTTGGCCACCTAGACTATACTCTGTCTGCGGTCTTCTTTGCCTTCCCGATATTCATGACTTTA
>WNWK01006686.1:90000-102849 GCA_009830355.1 Cherax destructor | reverse complement strand
TTCTTCCAAAACAGGCCTGTTTCATCACAATTAAACTTTTTTGGGGGGGGAAATTTTTAGCCTCTAGAAGGGGAATCCCCACTCCCTCCTTTTCCTGCTACCCCCCCCGCATGCCCCCCGCCCCCCCCGGGCGCCTGCTGCCCCCCTGCATGCCTGCTAGCCCCCCTGCATGCCTGCTGGTTTCCCTGCATGCCTTTTTAGCCCCCCTGCATGCCTGCTAGATCCCTGACCTCAGACTCCCTGCATGCCTGTTAGCCCCCTGCATGCCTGCTAGCCCCCCTGCATGCCTGCTAGACTCCCTGCATGCCTGCAAAGACTCCCTGCATGCCTGCTAGACTCCCTGCATGCCTGCTAGACCCCCGCATGCCTGCTAGCCCCCCCTGCATGCCCCCCAGCCCCCCTGCATGCCCCCCAGACTCCCTGCATGCCTGCTAGCCCCCCCTGCATGAATGCTAGCCCCCTGCATGAATGCTGTTTTTCCCTGCATGCCTGCTAGTTTTCCTATGCCTGTTAGACTCCCTGCATGCCTGCTAGACTCCCTGCATGCCTGCTAGACTCCCCCCAAAATGCTACACTCCCTGCATGAATGCTACACTCCCCCATGAATGCTAACCCTGCATGAATGCTACCCCTGCATGAATGCTACCCCCCCTGCATGAATGCTACACCCCGCATGAATGCTACCCCCCCATGAATGCTACCCCCCCTGCATGAATGCCCCCCCCCAAAGAATGCTACCCCCCCTCATGAATGCTACACTCCCTGCATAATTGCTCCCCCCCGCATGAATCCACCCCTGCATGAATGCTAGACTCCCTCATGAACAACCCCTGCATGAATGGGGGCCCCCTGCATGAATGCTAGACTCCTGCATGAATGCTACCCCCCCTGCATGCCTGCTACCCCCCTGCATCCTTTTACCCCCCTGCATGCCTGTTACACCCCTGCATGCCTGTTACACTCCCTGCATGCCTGAAAATTTGCATGCCCAACACTCCCTGCATGCCTGCTACACTCCCTGCATGCCTGCTACACTCCCTGCGGGGAAGCCCCTCCCTGCATGCCTGCTCCCCCCCTGCATGCCTGCTTTCCCCGGGGAATGCTACCCCCCCCTGCATGAATGAAAAATTTCCCCTGCATGAATGCTACCACTGGGGTGCCACTAGGAAGTTTTTTTGGACCCATGGTGACTTATTTCACAGTGACAATCACTAAACTACCAATAAACACAACAAATTTATTTGAATGTTTGAAAGAGCCCCTGGGTAATGTTCTCTCAATGGTAAACAACGCCGACTGGCGTTCTGCGCGGGCCCCCAGGGGGGGGCGCAGGGCAGGCGCAGGGCAGGCGAGGGCAGGCGCGGGGCAGGCGGACAGGTCTGATGCGTTTCGCCCCGAGTCCATTTTTGCCCCCAAAAGAAAAAAAATTTTTACAAATTTTTTTTGTTATAAAACCTTTCGTTAGTCGGGGGGTCCACTGTATTAAGATTAAATTAAACACCAAATAAGAAACAAATCAATCCATTACAAGATGATACACTACCCCAGCTACTGATGCTGAAAATAAATTTAATAGCATCTTCTCTTCCATTGGATTTAACCTTGCAAATGATGTGCCTGACCCAATCCAATTTTAATAATTATATTACTGGTATTTAGCCAGTAAATTACACTTTTAAGCCAAATCTCTGCAATATATAATAATAAAATCTTAAAAATACAGTAGGTGAAATACCCACCATCATACCGAAAACTTCCAAATTAGAATCGCCAGCCATTGAATACTTTTTCAACAAATTATTTGAAAATTTTCCCCGCACTAAAAATTTCCCAAAAAAAAACTTTATAATCTGGAATATTGCTAATAATATTTTTCCCCTATCATTATCCATGAAATATAAATCTGAAAATATAGTATTTTTCCATATCTCGCATTGGCAGAATATCTTACTTTGTGAATGATCTTTCACTGTCTTGAATCATGACAATCAGCTGTAAAATATAATTCTTCATCCAAACATTGTAGCTTTAGTCCCCCCAAGTTTTTTTGTGTTTTTAGACCGTTCATGACTTTCCTTCCTGGGAAAAAAAAAAAAAAAAACAAACAATATATTTAGAAAAAAAAATTGCATAAAGAAAGACTTGAAACACTAATCCCAGGATCTAATAAAACAAAATACAAACCTGCCAAACAAAAAAACCCCCAAATCAATCACTAATTGTAAAAAACCCAACAGTTTCCCCCAAAGGATTAAATCTAGCCAACAATATTCTAGATGCACAATCCCACATCAAAAATTTTTTTTTACAGAATTTTCCCTTTTTTAATTATTGCTACAACCACACCTCAAAAACTGTATTACAATGAAATGCCATTATATTCAAGAAAGTTACAAGGGGGGATCACCTGCCATTGCAACATTTTTAAAAAAACTCTTGATTCCAAAATATTCTCAAAAAAAACACACTGGCGAGCCAGGATCACACCAATCCACAAATATGGAGATCCCCTAACAAACCACAGACCAATATCTAACTTCCAAGTACTAAAAAAGTATGAGAAATTAATATACTGTACAAGTTAATACACTGTATATTATTACATAACAAATTGCAACATAATAAACCCAGGGGGGAGGAAGGGGGGGGGGGGGAAAATGACAATGGGGCGGCAGCAGCTGCCAACTAGTAAAGATAGATAAATGTGTACAAACACCGAGTAAAAGGAAAATAAGGCACTAATACAATTTTGAAAAAACATAATGAAGAGTAACAATTTTAAATTTCTATAAGTGTTTTGGACAATAAGTATGGAACAGATCAATAATATAAAAATATTTCAACATGAATGAAGTTATCTAATTACATTTACTATATGTAAAATGGCTAAACAATAAAATTAAATCAATACTTAACTTTTTTCTGTCTTGAAATATTTGTTACAGGCCACGCAATACAAGTTATCTAGAAGAGTCTCTTCATTTCTTCAAGGTCTCCTTATCTTCTGTTAATTCATTTATTTCCTTTCACCCCCCCTCAAGATCATCATCGCTATCACTTTCTGTAAGGCCCCACTCAGTGGCAAACTTTTTTTCCCCCATTGCCTGTAAAAAAAAAAAAAAAAAAATATTTATTTCAAATTTTTTCCATTCATGAATTACTCATAAAAATTTAAAAATTTTTTGCCAAATGACATAAAAAACCATCATTCATTCAAATGCTGCCTTGCCAGGGTGTGCCGACAGTGCAATTCAGATTACCTTCCACCTGTTTTTCCTACCCATCCTTCAGGGGGGCATTGCATTTTCTACTTACAGGACTTAAGTTTGGCTAACCAGTTTCCTTGAATCCCTTCATAGAAGTTACCTTGCTCCCCCCCCCAGCAGCACATCCATTAAAAAAATTCTCATCTCCATTCAATAATATTTTCACAATTACCAACCTGCTGGGGGCTCAAAACCCCCAAAATTCAATGCCTTTTTACCTCCCCCTCCAACCATTCCCCGGGGACCCCCCCTCCTACCTTTCACTCACAATTTATACACGCTCTTCATCAACCTATCCCTTTCCCCCCCTTTTCTACATGCGCAACCCACCTCAAAAACTTCCCCCGCCCTCCCCAATTATTCCCTTTTGGAACTACACATCACCTATTACCTTATACACTATGAATCCTCTGCATAAAATTTTTAACCACACATTGCTCACAAATATGACATTTACTGCCTCTAGCTTCCTACTGGCTGCAATGTTCAAAACTCATGCCTCACATCCATGAAAGTGTTGACACTACTACACTCTGGCACATTTTTTTTTTGCCTCAAAAAACCCACTCACCTTTTTTTCCCCCCCAATTACTCTATGGCCCCACATCATCTTTCATAGAGATATCTGCTGAGATCCCCAACCAAAAATGTAAATGCACTTGCAACATGCTCCCTTTTTTTTAGTCTTTTTGCTAGTTTTTTTTTTTTATTACCCTCAAACCCCCCCTTTTTTTTTATGCTCATTTTTTTAATTTCCTTTTTTTTTCCCCCAACCTTTTAAAATTTTCAAAAACCTTTTAACTTGTCTTCAAATTCCCCAAAAAAATTTTTATTGAAGGAGCAAAAAAAATTTTTTCCCAAAACGTGGGGGGCCCCCCCCACCAAGGCAGGGTGATGTTATCGGGCCCCCCCCCCTAACCCTCCTGTCCTCCAGTGTTGTCAGGCCGATTTCCCTTTACCTTACTTCGTAGGATTTCCCTTAGCTCTGGAACTAACCTTGTCGCAAACATTTGCACTTTCTCTAATTTCTTGACGTGTTTGACCAGGTGTGGGTTCCAAACTGGTGCTGCATACTCTAGTATGGGCCTGACGTATACGGTGTACAGGGCCTTGAACGATTCCTTACTAAGGTATCGGAACGCTATTCTCAGGTTTGCCAGTCGCCCATATGCTGCAGCAGTTATCTGGTTGATGTTTGCTTCCGGAGACGTGTTATACTCACCCCAAGATCTTTCTTCTTGAGGGAGGTTTGCAGTCTTTGGCCACCTAGCCTATACTCTGTCTGCGGTCTTCTTTGCCCTTCCCCGATCTTCATGACTTTGCATTTGACGGGTTCGAGTTGCCAATTGCTGGACCAAGCTTCCAGCCTTTCCAGATAATTCACATATACCAAAAAAATAGCACTAGTCCTAGGACTGACCCCTGTGAAACCCCACTTGTCACAGGCGCCCACTCTGATACCTCGTCACGTACCATGACTCGTTGTTACCTCCCTATCAGATATTCTCTGATGCATTGATGAGTACTTCCTGTTTTATGTGCTTGATCCTATAGCTTTTGCACTAATCTATTGTGAGGAACTGTGTCGAAGGCCTTCTTGCAGTCCAAGAAAATGCAATCTACCCACTCCTCCCTCTCTCTTGTCTTACTTCCGTTACCTTGTCATAAAACTCCAGTAGGTTTGTGGAACAGGATTTGCCTTCCATGAATCCATGCTGTTTGTCGTTTATAAGCTTGTTCCGTTTTAAGTGCTCCACCACTCTCCTGATAATCTTCTCCATGACTTTGCATTCTATACTCGTCAGTTACACTGGTCTATAGTTTAGCGCCTTGTGTCTGTCCACTTTCTTTAAAATGGGGATTTCATTTGCCGTCTTCCATACCTCAGGTAGTTTCCTAGTTTCAATGAATGTGTTGAGAATTGTTGTTAGTAGCACAAACAGCGTCTCTGCTCCCTCTCTAAGGATCCATTGAGAGATGTTGTCCTGTCCCACTGCCTTTGAGGTATCAAGGTCACTTAGCAGCTTCTTCACCTCCTCCTTGGTTTTGTATATTTCATCCAACACTTGTTGGTATATTCCTTGTTGGTGTACCCCTCTGTTCTGACTTCCCGGAGACCTTTCTGTCTCCACTGTAAATACTTCATTAAATCTCATGTTGAGCTCCTCACATACTTCTTCGTCGTTTCTTGTGAGCTCTCCACCTTCTTTCCTCAGCCTGATTACATGGTCCTTGACTGTTGTCTTCCTCCTGATGTGGCTATACAACAGCTTCGGGTCAGACTAGACTTTTGATGCTATGTCGTTTTCGTACTGTCGCTGGGCCTCCCTCCTTATCTGTGCATACTTGTTTATAGCTCTTGGACCAATCTGTTTATTTTCCTGGGTTTGTCTTCTGTACTTTTTCCATTCTCTAGTGCACTTAGTTTTTGCATCCCTACACCTTTGGTTAAACCAAGGGCTCATTCTGGTCTTCCCATTATTTATGTTGCCCTTGGGAAAAAACTTTTCCTCTGCATCCTTGCATTTTGTTGTTACGTAGTCCATCATTTTGTTTACTGACTTTCCTCTCAATTATCTTTCCCACTGAACCTCCTGCAGGACGTTCCTCATACCTGTGTAGTCCCCCCTTTTGTAGTTTGGCTTTTCCCATCCTATTAATGTTACCCACTCCACTTGTAACTCTACTATGTATTCAAAGCTCAGAACCACGTGATTCCCTGACCCAAGGGGCCTTTCAAATGTGATGTACTCAATGTTCGAGCTACTCAGAGTGAACACGAGGTCCAGTCTTGCTGGTTCATCCTCCCCTCTCTCGCTGGTAGTGTCCCTAACATGTTGATGCATGATTTTCCCAGTACCACATCCATCATCTTAGCTCTCCATGTTTCGGGACCCACATGTGGCTCCAGGTTTTCCCAATCAATCTCCTTGTGATTTAAATCGCTTATAACTATTAACTTTGCTCTACCCGTGTGAGCTCTTCTGTCCACCTCAGCTAGTGTGTCCACCATTGCTCTGTTGCTCTCTTCATATTCCTCTCTGGGCCTCCTGCAGTTCTGTGGCGGGTTGTACATCATTTTTGTTCCTTGTAATGATCTGGTGCTATCTTTAACGGATTCTCATCTACAGTTGTCTTAAACACTATTGAGAGAAGAGATCTGCCTAAGCTACCATTAAATGTGCTTCTTGAAACGCTCATTTTTATAGTTTTTGAAAGTCGCCACGCCACTTTGGGGAACCAGTGTGTGGATGAGTGCGCCACCATTTACAACAAGGCAATCATACAACAATAATTGGTTCTCTAAAAAATAACCCAGATAATTATTATTTTTTTCTCAAGACACTTGTTGATTTACGATATTTTTTTTAAATGATACTTCATTTCTTCACTCTTTACAATGGAGAGAAAAATAACTTGAATCTTATAGGCTAAGAAAGAGTCAAGATCATCTAAACATGTATTTGTTGCTATGTACGTTTGTGCTAAATCTGAACAGGAGGTCTTCAAAAACTTAATTTTCTTTTGCTTGATTTTATCCGTTATTTTTTATTTATAAATAGGCGGTAGTTCTTTATAATGGGATCTTTAAAGGACTTTGTGCCTTTTAAGATCACCAATTGCAACACTGTGGAAAACGTTATCATTTATTGCCACTGACTAATGCTTCACTTCATCCGTAATACTGACCATTAGGAATTCATGAAGAGGTCGATTCCAAGTGTGCTCTTTGTTGTAATATAAACATAACTTTGAAACTATAGCTCCTGGCATCCCGGCTGATCTTGACGTTCTTGTGGTTGGTGTTTCTTGGTTTGAACTCGAAGGAAGAAGATACCGCAACCTGTTCTTTCGAAAATTCTGCCGACAAATCTTATGCCATCTGGCTTTTTGCTAGGCGAGGGCGTCACGAGAGCATAAATCACAAGACAGTCTTTCTACAACAATTCCCCCAACAGATCGTCATGATAATGAGTCAGTGGCAAAGGTTTCATAAACTGTGATACCTCCTTAATTGTACTAAGATCTGGATATTTAAGGTCACCTTCAAATGGTCCCTGACACGGCAGACTTCGAGCCTAGTCCATTGCATTGAGTCTTTTCAAAGAACCTGTGAAAGAAACAATCATACTAAATAACTGAAATTATAGTGATACAATAGTACTCGCACACAGCCTATAATACATCAGTTTGGGAAATATGAACCAACATGACGTAATTTACATAATCTTAGCTTACTCTGACCAAACCCATCCTAACATAAGCAAGCCAAACTTAATGAAACCAAATCATACCAAACCAAGTTAATCTAAGCTAATAAAACATCACCAAACCAAACAAAATCAAACCTAGCTGCTTACATTGTTAATGTAGTAATCGTGTATGCATATAGTAAACCTGCAATTTAAACGGCTTGTTAAACTACCACCCAGAAGCTAAGCCCGGGGATTAAGTGGCCATTTAATCTTACTCTCTGTATATCAACTTAGAATAATCATTTTGGTCTCATTTGAAATCTATTAAAAAAGCTATAAAATGTTTGTTTTGAAGAATGTTTTAATAAATATACCTGTAAACACGTGTCAGGAATGGAAATAGTAATTATCATAAGTTTTCGAGAATGTTTACGATAATAATAGCTCGTTATGGGATTTTTGTTTTGTTTTGGGGGAGGGACCTTCTCTTCGCGTTCTATTAATCATGACGCAAGGAATCTGAAAAACAGCATGGGCAAACTTTAATTAACACGCTGTCTGAATCCATCTCAGGTTTACTCCATGCATCCACGCCTACTATTATACTGACCCAAGCAGAACAGCTGCATTTGTTCATCTTACACTGACACAATCAGAGCGCCTGTTACCCCGTTCATCTGACACTGACACAATCAGAGCACCCGCTACTCCGTTCCTCTGACACTGACATTATCAGAGCGCCGGCTACATCTGTTTGTCTTACACTGACATTATCAGAGCGCCTGCTGCATCTGTTTGTCTTACACTGACATTATCAGGGAGCCTGATGCATCTGTTTGTCTTACACTGACATTATCAGGGAGCCTGCTGCATATGTTTGTCTTACACTGACATTATCAGGGAGCCTGCTACATCTGTTTGTCTTACACTGACATTATCAGAGCGCCTGCTGCATCTGTTTGTCTTACACTGACATTATCAGGGCGCCTGCTGTATCTGTTTGTCTTACACTGACATTATCAGGGCGCCTGCTGCATCTGTTTGTCTTACACTGACATTATCAGAGAGCCTGCTGCATCTGTTTGTCTTACACTGACATTATCAGAGAGCCTGCTGCATCTGTTTGTTTTACACTGACATTATCAGGTAGCCTGCTGCATCTGTTTGTCTTACACTGACATTATCAGGGCGCCTGCTGCATCTGTTTGTCTTACACTGACATTATCAGGGCGCCTGCTGCATCTGTTTGTCTTACACTGACATTATCGGAGAGCCTGCTGCATCTGTTTGTCTTACACTGACATTATCAGGAAGCCTGCTGCATCTGTTTCTCTTACACTGACATTATCAGAGCGCCTGTTGCATCTGTTTGTCTTTCACTGACATTATCAGAGCGCCTGCTGCATCTGTTTGTCTTACACTGACATTATCAGAGAGCCTGATGCATCTGTTTGTCTTACACTGACATTATCAGGGAGCCTGCTGCATCTGTTTGTCTTACACTGACATTATCAGGGCGCCTGCTGCATCTGTTTGTCTTACACTGACATTATCAGGGCGCCTGCTGCATCTGTTTGTCTTACACTGACATTATCAGAGAGCCTGCTGCATCTGTTTGTCTTACACTGACATTATCAGGAAGCCTGCTGCATCTGTTTGTCTTACACTGACATTATCAGAGCGCCTGTTGCATCTGTTTGTCTTTCACTGACATTATCAGAGCACCTGCTGCATCTGTTTGTCTTACACTGACATTATCAGAGCACCTGATGCATCTGTTTGTTTGTCTTACACTGACATTATCAGAGCGCCTGCTGCATCTGTTTGTCTTACACTGACATTATCAGAGCGCCTGCTGCATCTGTTTGTCTTACACTGACATTATCAGGGAGCCTGCTGCATCTGTTTGTCTTACACTGACATTATCAGAGCGCCTGCTGCATCTGTTTGTCTTACACTGACATTATCATAGCGCCTGCTACATCTGTTTGTCTTACACTGACATTATCAGGGAGCCTGCTGCATCTGTTTGTCTTACACTGACATTATCAGAGCGCCTGCTGCATCTGTTTGTCTTACACTGACATTATCATAGCGCCTGCTACATCTGTTTGTCTTACACTGACATTATCAGGAAGCCTGCTGCATCTGTTTGTCTTACACTGACATTATCAGAGCGCCTGCTACATCTGTTTGTCTTACACTGACATTATCAGAGCGCCTGCTGCATCTGTTTGTCTTATACTGACATTATCAGAGCGCCTGCTGCATCTGTTTATCTTACACTGACATTATCAGAGCGCCTGCTGCATCTGTTTGTCTTACACTGACATTATCAGAGCGCCTGATATCTTTCTCCTCACCAACAACTGTCTCTACACACTGTCTCTACACACTGTCTCTACTCACCTGATTGCTATGTACCTCTTTGTGCGTGCGTGCGTAAGAGCGCGCACGTGGGCTTGATGTTACCCTAATCTGAGTAATTCAGTCTGGACTTATGGTAGGAAATGGACAGCCATTGTTCACTGTCACGCACGAGAAAGCTCATACATAAGAGGAGTCTTTTTTTCAAAATAACACGGTTGAAAAAGTTTATATGACCAAGCTAATTTAGGGTTTAGTTACATAGTAATATAGTATTGGAGAGTGTGCTATAAAGTGAGTTTTAGAGTTTACTGTCGTTATGTTATGGTCAGAACACAGGAACACAAGAATGGAGGAACACTGTTGTAGGCCTACTGGCCCATGCTAGGCTTGTCCAACTCATACCCACTCAATCACCTATACAACTTATTTATAAAGTTATCCAAAGTTCTGGTTTCCATGACACTACTTGGAAGTTTTTTCCTCTCATCTACGACTTTGTTGCTGCTAAACCAGTGTTTTATTACATCCTACCTCAATCTGAATTTGTCTAACTTAAAACCATTGTTGTGAGTCTTGTCTTGGATGGATATTTTTCAGCTGTCGCTTATTTAAGGTCAAGCCTGCTTATCTTTTCTTCATATTCTCCACACCTCCGGTGCTGAACACACCAACTCCAAGGCAGAGGGACTGACCACCTCATCTTTTGTATATAGTTCTACTGTCTTCATATTATGTCCTAGAATTTTGTATTGATAAAGCCACTGGATGGCGAAACGTCTACTATAAAGATACCCAGATGTTGCACATGTGTCTTATTTTCATCAACAGACTAGTCATGGCCTCAGTAACTAGTCATGTACAACAGCCTTAACCTGGCTTCAGGAACTGGTCAGCTGTAACAGGTGACCCCGTGGCCTGGCTGACAAAGCTCTCGCTTCACACGCGGAGGGTCCGGGTTCGATTCCCGGCGGAATGAAACCATTTCGATGCGTTTCCTTACACCTGTTGTCCTGTTCATCTAGCAGCAAATAGATACCTGGGTGTTAGTCGTCGACTGGTGTGGGTCGCATCCTGGGGTACAAGATTGAGGACCCCAATAGAAATAAGACAGACAGTCCTCGATGACGCACTGCCTTTCTTGGGTTACCCCGGGTGGCTAGCCCTTCGGGGTTAAAAATCCGAACGAAATCTTATCTTGTGTTAACCAAGCTTCATTAACTAGACAGACATAACGGACTGAACCTTACTTCAGTAACTAGTCAATTGAGACAGCCTAGTCTGGCTTCGGTAACTAGCAGGGTATTACAGCCTGATCTTAGCTTTAGTAACTGGTCCGTTGTGACAGCGTGAGCCAAATTCATTAACTAGTCCGGTGTATCGGTAACTTGGTTTCAGTAATTAGTCACGTGTAGCAGCCTGAACCTGGATTCAATAACTGAGCAAGTGACAGAACCTGAACCTGACTTCGCTACTGTAACTTATGTTTTTAAAAACCTGAGCCTGGCTTCAGTAACTAGTCAGGCGTAACAACCAAGCGTACCTTCAGTAATTGGTCGGGTGTAACAGCATGGCTTTAGTTATTTCAGCTGTAACAAGCTGAGCCAGTTTATTTAACGTGACAGAAACAATAGCCTGTAACGACGTCATCACATCCTCTGATGCCATACTTCTACTGCTCATGTATGTACTTGTTGATACAAGAAGCATCTTGAATTCAATAAAGTTTCTTGTATGATCAAATCTAGACATTACAATGAAGCGAATATGCCTAGACAGCCGTGCAAAGGATATAATAAATGACGAAGAAATTTCATCTTTCATTAGACTGAGTAGACCCCTGAAGGTGACAAATCGTTCCTTTCCCGTCTCTTTATGCTTCCCGAGAGAAAGGCAATCGAAAGAAAAAGGGTGCTTTAGGTACCATCTTCTTAATAGGTTTCTTGAAGGTTTACGTTAGTGCCCTGTGATAGCTCTCAGCTAGGCCTTGCAATCATGATGAAGACTATGCTTTTTAGCTGTTTGATTTTACATGTTTTGGGAAATATTGTATAAACAGAACTGGTTCAGTTAATTGGTTCAAGTGTTATTAACTGTTCTGCTCCACTCGAGGATCTTCTCAACATTTTTCAGGAATCACCAAAGGGAAAAAACAATAAAGTATAAATTAACATAATACTCACTAAAAAAAATGATTATTTTTAATATATCAAACGCCCCGTTTGATATATTAAATTATAGGTAAATTTGCTGTTTCTCAGAAAATTATCTGTATCTGTTTTCGTTAATGTTTCAGTAATTTAGAAACAATGATTCTATGAAAAATATAACACCACGTCATATATATAATGACTTCTCACACGACTTAATCTATATCTGCGCCTCTAATCAAGATACTATTTTTTTCCCAGCCGGAGCATTAGCGGAACTTTTTTTATTATTATATTCCTCTCGACGCAAAATTATGCGTTTACGGAACAAAATATTCGTGTATGTGATACCGCCAGCTACGCTGTGTTACAACAACGTTACTAACCCTTTAACCTTATTAAACGTCAACGAAACATGAAAATATATATTAAAACACAAGTGTGTCCCTGGTCGCGATTGCTCCACTTCTGAAACTTCCATAGATACCATTTTTTGCTTAGACTTCTTATTTATTACAGGGAAAACCACATGACCCGCATATCAGCTTATATAAAAGGGTATCATGGTGATTTAAAATATAAGGCAGAAATAATTTTATATTCAGGGATGTATATCTCGCATCTTAATTAAGAATTATTACAGAAGATACCAAAAAGAGATTCTTAGGAATCATGTAGTAACTGACTTATGATTCACCATACAGTGATGTGAGGGGGTCTCCTGTGCTCCCTGACCCCTGAGGCATCTCACAACTCATTCCTGTGTAACTTAACTTGATTCATCTAGTTGTTTTAATTGATGTAACCCCATTAAATGCCCACAAAAATAATTAAAAAATTGACTTACAAACACGAGATCATGGTCACATA
>WNWK01006686.1:57500-87500 GCA_009830355.1 Cherax destructor | reverse complement strand
GGCCCATTAATAAGTCACACAGATAAACGCTTAGTTAATAATGATATATTCGCCAGGAACGAAGTCATGACACGGTTCTTTTCCAGATAGCGACCCGTCACTGGCTGCCGATGGAATGTCGGAGTTTGCTTAGGTGATGTACCTTTTACAGCCCTTTGGCAGAAGCAACCTTATCACAAGGGCACGGTGAATTATTTTTGGGTCAAGTGGAGTACTGTTTACAGCCTTATGATAAGGGCACCGTGACACGGAAGGAAGGGGAGCCAGGGAACGGGATACAGGGAACGGGAGTGATAGAAAGGGAGGAGGCGATAGTAGTAGTGGTGGTAATAGAGATAGTGGAAGTAAAATAGTAGTAGTGGTAATAGTAGTAGCAGCAGTAGAAATTGTAGTAGTAGTAGTAACAACAGCAGTAGTAGTAGTAGAAGAAGTAGTAATAGTAGTGTTGCAGCAGTAGTAGAGGTAGAAATAAGGTAGTAGTAGTAGTAGTAGTAAAAATTAGTGGCAGACATTGAAGTATTAGCAAAGAAATAGTAGTAGTAGTAGCAACTATAGTAATAGTGGTGGTAGTTTTTAAGTTTATTAGAAAAGAGGAGCACCGCAGCAGAGCTACTGACCCACGTAGGACAAAATCTCCTCCACGACAAAACTCCCATAGGACAGAACTACCTAAGAAAAAGATAGGAAAAACATTGAGAATATAGGAAAGGTGAAGAGATAAAGAGACTAAGGTCAGGTCAAGTCACGAATGTTCTGAGGCTTAGAGCATTTGGTAATATGATGCGAGAGGAAGGCATCTACAAATGTAAAGCCAGGACTAAGATTAATATTAGGAATGATGTATGTAAGGGATGCTTCAGCAAGACGGTATCTGTGAAAACTAGAAAATTAGACAGTCATGACAGAGGACCTGTCAATAGGATGACTGTGATCTCTAACATAACAGGAAAGAGTATTAGTGTCGTCAACACTTCTTTTGTGCTCCTTAAGTCTGACAGAAAAGAGAGCGGCCAGTTTCTCCAAAGTATTGGAGAGGACAAGAAGAACAGGACTTGGAGTAGACTCCAAAAGCAACAGTGACAGGAGGAGATCTACGAACTGGATTTCTACGAAGGGTAATAACTTGGCAAAATAGTAAACTTCTAAAAGTCTGAGGATGTTGTTTAGTTTTAGACGACTGAAAATAGAGGGAAGACAAAAACCAAGTGATTTCACAGGATAAGAGGGTTTAGGAGAAAAGAAAGTCCGTTTAGGATGTGAGTATTTAGAATTTATGAGAGAAAACTAGCTGCGAAGGCGTCAAGAAACTGAGGGGTCACAGATGCGGAAGGCACTGAGAATGAGATAAACAAGATCGCTTTTCATGATAGAGAGAGCATAGTAAGAAAAGTAGTGAATGTACAATTCACTGTGCATTGGTTTTCGATAAAGGGAAAAAAGAAGAGCCTGTCGCCTAGCAATGGACATACCCATCAAAAAAAGGAAACTAAACTAGTTTGTACATTTTCTTCTGCCACTGAAACTCACGGAGTCTTCTATGTTTCCTTCAATACTTTCGATAAACTGACCGATCTCTTTTTATGACAGAATTATTAAAGAGCACAATAGAAGTATTACCCTTGCCAACACTAACAATGCTATTTTCTGAGTGAATATGATAATGGTATACAATACCGAGGAATTAATAAATTAGACACATATGCAACAGTTAGGTATCTCTATTCCAAAATTCCTACACTGTAGGCTTCTTGGGTTGAATACAGAAGAAGCGGCAGAAGCAGTAAAGTAGTAAAGACGATGTAATCAGTATATCGTCCTCGAAGACGTAGTTTGGGGGTGGTCAGTGCCTCTGCCTGGGGAAGAGTTCTGCTTCATAGTCTGGAACAATGTGAAGCTGAAGCAACAGAATGGAGACTTATATACTTGTCATAGGTAAGGCACAGAGAATCATGACCACACAAGAGGGGAGGGACCCACTAGTAGAAGTAAGAAAGTAACCAATGAGAGGCAGTGTAGCAAACCTACTGGGTAGGTCCCTCTCAAATCCAACATCTACTCTTCAGCTGCCTACTCTGTACTTTACTAAAGAAGCCTACAGTGTAGGTGAAAATTTTAGGAATAAAGATATCTAACTGTTGTACATGTGTCTTAATTATCAATGTTCTTTTCTGTTTTGTTAGCGATGACAGTCATTATATTAACCGGTCCTCTGCCCTAACTATCTTCTCTCCTTCTAGCCTTCACAGACGTCGTTTAGTTGAAGTGTCCAATGAAAACAACTTTTGTAATGTGAATCTTAGTTCTGGCTTTGTAGAATCCTTCCTTTCTCATTACTTTCTCAAAGGCTCTAAACCTCAGAACACTGCAACTTGAATTGATATTTGTTTTTAACTTTTCACCTTCCTTATATTTTCATTGTCTTTCCTGTCTTCTTCCTAGATGGTTCTATCCTTTGGGAAATTTGTCGTATGGGGTTTTTGTCCAGCATAAGATTTTGTTCTATCCCCCGTAGAACAATAGCTCTCCTGCAGTGCTTCTCTGCTTTCTTGTTTTATAGACTACCTATACTATTATTACTAAGATTATTTCTTTGTTAATACTCCAATTTGTGACATTTTTTACTACTACTACTACTAACTTCTTATTTCTACCGTGCTGCACGGCTATTGCTACAACTACTACTACTGCTACTATTACAGCTGCTGCTGCTACTACTACTGTTACTACTACTACTACTACCACTAATAATAATAATAATATTAGTCATAATAATACTACTACTCCCTCCTCCCGTTCTACCACTCTCTTCCCTTTGCATTTCTGTGTCTTGTTAATAGTATGTCGTCATAAGATTCAGTCTCCAATGAGCAAGTTATGTGTGAAAAATGTGGATGACATATTTGCTTCCTCAGTGCAGCACGAGCTAGTGTGGGTGTCCACTTGGATGTTTATACAGTGCTGCACGAGCTAGTGTGGATGACCACTTGATGCGCACATAGTGCTGACCGAGCCAGGGATGATCATGGTATGAGCGGCCCAACGTAGGCCGGGTTTTGAAAGTGCAAAGTGGCAATCAGTCTGGCCTGGGATACCAGAGTGAGCAGCTACGATGGAGTGTTACCGTGACAGCTCTTCGAGGGAACCCGATTAATTTGATATCTCACTGAGTGCTCGACTAATTATCTAGTGCTCGATACTCTTTGCTCTGGAACATTGAATTAATTAGTGACTGTGACTCATTTTTAGCATGGTTAGTGGCTTTGCTTGAATAAGAGCCAGGAGCCACACCATTTAGACTGGGCTGTTGACATTGAGAACATTACCCGCAATGTGCTAAGCTTGTGTAATGCCTGCAAGAAATCAGTGAAACCGAGATACTGCGACAGCACGCTAGTATAGAAAGCAGGATATAAGTGTTAACTGACATCCTGTTCGAAGGAAGTGATAACTGGCAGAATCAGTGACACCAGGCATATCACATCAGGGGTGCAGGTATAATAGTCTTTTTTTCCTTTACTTTTTCATTAATTTGGTCAGGGATTATTTACTTATAAGGCACAAAAATTAATACAATAGCACAACATATAAAATGAGATTATGAATCTCCTCCAGCTCCCCCAAAGCTGGATGTGAGCCATGTATACAGCAAGCATATCTCCCCCTGGATAGCCACACAGACTTTGGAACATGAAAGCATGCGCCCTTGGGTCCTACGTGGTGCCAATGAGGACACGTGTTGCATTCTTTTCCCATGGACACAGGGTCTATGAACCTACTGGGAGAAATAGGTACTGGTGGCTTAAGTTTCTGTACGTGATGAGCTTGTTTTCGTCTCTTCGATCAACAGTACCTTCCTGTTGCCCAACGCTGTGAAGGGAGCCAGAGGTATAGTCCCATGCTAACCGTCATGGCGGTTAGCAGGATTGTGAGAATTATTGGGCGCTAGGGATCGGGGCTTTCTATCAGATGAGTACCCATTTGAATCAAGGCTTCTCTTGATGATGTTGACCTCGGGTTGAACTCTCGGGTTTGGAGAAACTTAAACCATGGAGACAATATTGGTCGGCTTGAACATTGCTGCAAATAAACATAAAATTTGTGTGAATTGATGCAGCGAGGCGGAAAGCCACTGCAGTACTCAGAATTTTTACCCAAAAATCTCGCCTGTGGCACAAGGAGAGTACAATCAGTGGGCTCAACGAGTTATGAGTGAAACAGTCTGCCTAATAGGGTTATAAGAACATAAGAAAGGAGGAACACTGCAACAGGCCTGTTGGCCCATACTAGGCAGGTCCTTCACATTCCATCCCACTAACAGAATATTTGCAAATATTCAATGCTACCCAAGAAATAAGCTTTGATAATTCTATTTACTCATGTGCAATTCCCACTCAAATCCAACCCCTCTCACTCATGAATTTTTCCAACCTAAATTTGAAACTACCCAAGGTCTTTCCTTCAATAACCCTACTAGGCAGACTGTTCCACTTATCAACGACCCTATTTCCAAACCAATACTTTCCTATATCCTTCCTAAATCTAAACTTATCTAATTTGAATCCATTATTGCGGGTTCTCTCTTGGAGAGATATCTTCAAGACCTTATTTATATCCCCTTTGTTAATACCCATTTTCCACTTATATACCTCGATCATGTCTCCCCTCATTCTTCGTCTTACAAGTGAATGTAATTTTAGGGTCTTCAATCTTTCTTCATACGGAAGATTTCTAATGCTATGTATTAATTTAGTCATTCTACGCTGAATGTTTTCTAACGAATTTATGTCCATTCTGTAATATGGAGACCAGAACTGAGCTGCGTAATCTAGGTGAGGCCTTACTAACGATGTATAAAGCTGTAATATAACCTCTGGACTTCTGTTGCTTGCACTTCTTGATATAAATCCCAGTAATCTGTTTGCCTTATTACGTACGCTTAGGCATTGCTGTCTAGGTTTAAGGTTGCTGCTTACCATAACCCCCAAGTCCTTTTCGCAATCTGTATGGCTAAGTTCTACGTTATTTAACTTATAAGTGCTTGGGTTATGAACACTCCCGAGCTTCAGAACCCTGCATTTATCTACATTGAACTGCATCTGCCACTTTTCTGACCAGGAATTGAGTTTGTCTAAATCCTCCTCAAGTTCCCTGACATCTACGTTTGAATCAATTATCCTACCTATCTTCGTGTCATCGGCGAATTTGCTCATATCACTGGTAATTCTCTCATCAAGGTCATTGATATATATTATAAACAACAACGGGCCTAAGACTGATCTCTGTGGAACACCACTTGTTACAGATCCCCATTCTGATTTAACCCCATTTATGCACACTCTCTGCTTCCTATTGGTGAGCCATGACTCGATCCATGACAGCACTTTTCCCCCAATGCCATGAGCTGCCACTTTCTTTAACATTCACTGGTGCGGTACTCTATCAAAAGCCTTACTAAAATTTAAATAGACAATATCGAATTCTTTATTGTGATCAACAGCCTCAAAAGCTTTACTAAAGGTTAATAAATTAGATAGGCAGGAACGGCCCCTCGTGAATCCATGCTGAGTATCATTAATCAAATTATGGTTATCTAGATTCCTTCTAATAATATCAGCTATAATTGACTCTAGTAATTTGCCTACAATTGAGGTCAGGCTTATTGGGCGGTAATTTGACGGTAGTGACTTGTCCCCTGCTTTAAAAATAGGAATTACATTAGCCATCTTCCACATATCAGACACTACACCTGTTTGAAGAGATAAATTAAAAATGTTAGATATTAGTTCACAGAGTTTCATTTTGCATTCCTTAAGAACCCTTGCAAAAAGCTCATCAGGACCCGGCGATTTATTTTGTTTCAGTCGGTCTACTATTACATAATTTATCTTCTTCAGGGACACTATAAAAAATAATTACTGGGATATTATTAGTGTCTACCTGTGTGAAAACCGAGAGAAAATAATTATTAAAAATTGAGCACATATCATTCTCCTTGTCAGTAAGATGTCAAGAGTTATTTTTAAGGGGACCTATCTTATCCCTAACTTTTGTTCTATAAACCTGGAAAAAACTTTTTGGGTTAGTTTTTGAATCCCTAGCAACTTTAATTTCATAGTCCCGTTTAGCTTTTCTTATACCCTTTTTAACATCCCTCTTGATGTCAGTATACTGATTTATAAGATGACCCTCACCTCTTTTTATGCGCCTATAAATTCCTTTCTTCTGCCCTAAAAGATACTTGATCCTATTATTCATCCATTTTGGGTCATTTGTACTTGATCTAATTTCTTTATACGGGATAAATGTTCTTTGGGCAGCCTGTATAGTGTGAAGAAAACTGTCATATTGATACCTCTCTTCGTTACCCCAGTCCACAGTTGATAAGTGTTCTCTAAGTCCATTATAATCTGCTAAGCGAAAATCTGGGACCGTTACTGAATTATCCCTACTCTCATACATCCATTCAATGCTAAAGGTAATTGATTTGTGGTCGCTTGAGCCGAGTTCCTCTGTAATTTCTAAATTATTAACAAGGGTTTCCTCGCTTACCAGAACCAAGTCAAGTAAGTTATTTCCCCTTGTAGGTTCTGTCACAAACTGCTTGAAAAAGCAATCCTGAACTACTTTTAAAAAGTCGTTAGATTCTAAATTCCCTGTCAAGAAATTCCAATCAATCTGACTAAAGTTAAAGTCCCCTAGAATTACTACGTAATCGTGCCTTGTGGCCTTAACAATTTCCTCCCAAAGTAGTCTCCCTTGTTCCCTATCTAAGTTTGGAGGACGGTATATCACGTCTAAAATCAATTTTTTTACACCCCTCTGAAAATTCTATCCAGACAGACTCTGTATGTATTATTTCAGACTTTATACCCGTTTCTATGCAACAATTTAAATGATCATGGACATAGAGTGCCACCCCACCCCCCTTCCCGATACTTCTGTCTACTTGGAACAATTTAAAACCCTGGATGTGACATTCAGCAGGCATGTCCCGATTTGTCATATTAAACCACGTCTCAGTTATTGCAAAAACATCAATATTACCCGCACTAGCAACTAATCTCAACTCGTCCATCTTATTCCTAGCACTACGACTATTTGTGTAATATACATTTAAAGACCCTCCTTTCTCTTTACCCTTCCTGCTCATTTCTGATTTTCCACTATACCTATTACTGTCCTTGTCATCTAGTGCCACTGGCTTTCCAGTATCCACCTTATTCTGCCTATTACTAGTTCCCCTAGAACTCATAATATTACTACACTGGGACTTCTCTGTTTTTCCCCCAAAACCCATACCACTAACTATGTCTAGCTTAAAGCCCTAACCCTTCACTGCAGTTGCCAGTGCCCCCACCCCAGACCTGGATAAGTGAACCCCATCCCTGGCATACATGTCATTTCTGCCATAGACGAGGTCCCAGTTGTCAGTGAATGTTACTAAATTTTCCTTACAGTATTTGTCCAGCCAGCAATTGACACCAATTGCCCTGGACAGCCATTCATTTCCAACTCCTCTCCTTGGCAAAATACCACATATGTGGCAAAATACCCCATATGTGGCAAAATACCAAATCACAGTACTGCAGTGTTCCTCCTTTCTTATGTTCTTATGTGACTACTTGTTCGATGGTGTGTTTGTTGCATGATACCAGATCGCATTTCGCAGTGTTTAGGTAGAGGTTCATATACTTTCCTTGCTTTTTAATAAGTCTGAAGTCTTCTAGGAGGGATATTGTGGTACCGGCTTGTGTGCCATCATCATAGATCTACAAATTGAGGTCTCTGGTCAGGTCCTCGGTGACCTTTTGATGTCAAGGCTGAAAAGGAAGGGGACGAGAGGATCTAGCTGCTGAACACCGTCACGTTGATTGGCCAGTTTCGTACTCTCCAAAGGAAAGTTTCGCTTTAGCAACAAGAGTGGATAATTGGATAAAGGGAAAGGAAATGTTCATGAACAGCTCTGTATACAACATCCCTTTTAATGTATGCACATGTTGCAAGAGCTGCGGCTTCGCAACCTTGTGCGATCTCTAACTCCAGCTGCCTTGATCCCAACATGATGGGATCAAGGTTCTCTGTTTTCACTGCTACCCTAGATTTAAAGAGGCGGAGGAAGTTGCCAATGGCGACGGGCCTGATTCCCTCATCCTTCTCTTTTCAGTGCCTAAGATGTTGGCAAATATTGTGAGCTTTGACAAGAGACGCTGTCCGACATCTCCGACTGCTTGTGGTCTTAATCCCTTGAAACCACCTGATAAACGTAGGGAAAAGGAATAGGCAGCTTTATACACTTCAGGTTTCTGAAGTGTCAATGATTCTTCTCTAGTGGTGTTATCGACAGGATGATTGTCATTGTTAGAGGCTCTAAACGGGTGTTTGCCTTGTAGAACTTCTGCTGTAGTGGAGTCTCTGGGGACAATTGTTTCACTGCTTGCTATTAGCCTGATTGCTTTTTCGGTATTCCCTTTCTTTATATTCTTGTTGATTTGTGCTTTCATTTCATAGACACTGGATAGGTTAGGTTTTTTGCACGGTGACGAAGGCGGACATGATTATTGTCTCCTGAGAATTCGCTAATTACCCTGGCATACTATGCAAGATATATGTCTCTACTGGGTGGAAAAGCCTGGCAGATATTGCCTAACAGTAGTAGGTTGTGCCTTGCATCATTAACATTTTTCAAAAGGTCAAATAGTTTCACAGCGGCCTGATTACCAGCTCCTCTGGGAATGTGTGGCAAAGTTCTGGCAAATGTTAATTTGATTGCTTTTTTAGGTTATTTGTTGAGGTGAAACCTGAAGGGATGTTGGCATCTCCGTTTGCTGGAAGAGAGCGTTCGTCAATGTTCTCTAGAAGGAAGAGTACAGGATCCTAAGCAACGATCAGAGTTGCAGTTGTGTTTGTTGATCAAGTCAGTTCTGTTGTTAATATTCCGGTCTAGACTGCATACCAGACATGAACCACGGCTGACCCAGCTTGGCTTTGACGCACTTGACTTTCAGAAACTTGGCTATCATTTTTTGCTTCATCTATTGATAGTTGCAAAAATGAAGTAAGACTTTCCTGCGAGACACTTCAGAGGATAAGTCGTAATGCACAACTGTCATTGAATAAACAGACTTCTGGGCGGGGACTTAAACTGTGGCCCTTGTATATACCAGACACAATGCTATAATCACAGCACAACTGTGATTTGGTTGTATTAGTTGTATCAACTGTGACCCTAGTGTCTCATCCCACTGTCCAAGAAGCGTTCATGGTACAAGCATTCCCACACCCTTCAAAGCCAGATAGTCTAAAAACTAAAGATAAATAGTTTTGAGACTCGTTCATGAAAAACTATTTGGTGTGTCCACCTTTAGACAGATCAGTGCCTCACAAATCACCGAGTAGTATGCACTCATATGTCTTATGCCACCAGTGTTTGTTTCCTCTGCTTTAATTAACTTCTGAATATTATAGGTTTTTCAGGCATTTTATTTTGTATAACAAAAAATGTTTTGGGTTTCTTTCGGTTTCGCGTATGAGCAATAAGTGGATCGCACTAGTTGGAGGAAACCATTATATATAGTTTCAAGAGTAGTGTTATAGGATTCTCGCGGCTATGATGCAGTAGAGCGTATTAGTACGAGTAAGAGGTGAGACCTGGAGCTGTCACTCGACCTCTGCTAAAACAGCTAGGTTAGAACACCCAAAAAATCATGACAAAAACACTCTCCCTTTTCATCTCTCTTTCGTATTTTTATCTACCAAAAATCTGCGACTGTGTACCAGAGCTATGGCCGGAAACAGGGTGTTTACCTTAGCGAGGTCTCATGCATTATGCCGCACCCAGTCTGTGTTGTTTTTGTCGTTCTGGACTCAAGCCTCCAGCATCATTGTCGACCCGTATCGCAGAGTTGCAGCTCCGAGTATTTGTATATTTGAGGGACTGCTATATGTTTCTCAGTTATATAGTGTATACTGTATACCTATATGTTCTATTTTGAAAAAAAAAAAAATGTTTACACTTTTCGAGACGAAACGCCAACTCAGGAAGACAAACCAGTTTAAACACAGGGAGGGAATTCACGGGTGGGACGCTGGTGATATTTACCAAAAGATTTCTATCTCACTGTATATATACACAAAGTGTTTACTTTATTACTAGTTTAGGGATTTTAAGTAACATTTATGTTAATGATTTTCGGTTTTCTAATTTTCCTCGGATAGTCGGAAGCCACTAATCTTAACTGACAAGAAACGCACGCACGCACGCACGCGCGCACGCTTGTACCCACGCGCATTCGCGCGCAAGCACGCACGCACACTTGCACATACAATGGAACAGGCTCATATAAGGCAACCAGCACGGCTTCAAGGATTGAAATTCCTGTGTCACAAAACTACTGGAGTTCTATGACAAGGTAACAGAAGTAAGAGATGGGAGAGAGGGGTGGGTAGATTGCATTTTCTTGTACTGTAAGGCTTTTGACACAGTACCGAAATAGAGACTGGTACAAAAGCTAGAGGAGCAGGCAGGAATAGTAGGAAAAACACTGCAATTGATCAGGAAATACCTGACAGGAAGGAAAAAACGAGCGATGGTTCGTGACGAGGTCAAAGTTGGAGCATGTGTCTGCTGGGGTTCCACAAGGGTCAGTCCTAAGGCCTATGCTGTTTTTGTATATGTGAATGACATGACGGATGGAATAGAGACAAAGTGCCTCCGTTCGCACACGACGTGAAACTGATGAGGGGACTACAAGTGGACGAGGAGTGCAAAATACTTCATAGGGATCTGGACACGTTGCATTCCTGTCCAGATCCCTATGTAGCAGTCAAGATCGCTATCAAGCAAATAACTACTGCAGCATAAAATAGCGTTTCGACATCTAAGTAAGGAGTCATTCACGACACTGAGCACCGTGTACATCAGGCCCATATTGGAGTATGCAGCACCAGTATGGAACCCACACCTGGTCAAACACATCGAGGAATTAGAGAAAGTTCAAAAGGTATGTCCTACAAGAAGAAGTTAAGGGAACTCAATAAAACTGGAGAACAGGATGGATAAGGTGATATGATAACGACGTACAAAATACTGAGATGAACCGACAAGATGAACAGATGAAGAATGTTTCTGAGACGAGAGACAGGAACAAGATGGGACAACTGGAAGATGAAAAGTAAGATGAGTCATACGGATGTTAGGAAGTATTTTTTCAGCTTTAGGATGTCAGGAAATGAAGCAATCTTGAGAGTGAAATAGTAGAGGCGGGATCCATACATAGCTTTAAAAAGAGGTACGATAAGGCTCTTGACACCGGGAGAGTATACCTAATAGCGACCACCGAAGGGGCGGGGCCAGGATCTAAGAATCGACCCCTGCAACCACAGGGAGAGTGGACCTAGTAGTGATTAGTAAAGAATAGGGGCCAGGAGCTATGAATCGACCCCTGTAACCACAAATAGGTTGGTATAAATAGGCGAATACACAAATAAACAGAGTAGGGGTAGAGAAACAGGGGCAGAACTTTGAAAGGAAAGAGGAGGAGAAGAGGGATCATGAAAAGACAAAGGAGAAAAGAGTTGCTCTTGAAGGATGGGGAGGTTAAGGAAGTGATAGGAGAGACAGCAAGGAAATCGTGAAAACAGTGAGAGATATCTGCAGGGAATGACAATGGCAATGGGAGGAGGAGGAGGAGGGAAGCCACTGATGACTTGTGGACGCCAGGGTGCTGAAAAAGACCAGAAAGCAGATGGGACAACAAGGGACACAAGAATACATCGATCATCGGGAGCGTAAGAAGATAGGAAGAAATAAGGCAGCTGGCAAACCTTCAGAGGATCGGGAGGTTCTTTCAAGTCAAAAATTCTTCCAATTAAACTAATTTCACGAACTCACATACCTTGGATTGGAACAAGACTCTAAATGAAAAAGTGTGTTTGAAAAACAAACTGTACCATCATATATACCTGGATCGCAGCTGCAGACCGATTATATTTTTGGTTGTCCAGAGTATATTAAGTAAACCGGTTCCAGCATTTGTAAATAACTGTACAGAAGCCGTTTGTAAACAACTGAGAGTCATGTTTGTTTTGGTGGTAGGTGGTGTTGGTGGTGGTGGAGCTGACCACATTGGTTGGTGGTGGTGGTGGTGGAGCAGACCACAGTGGTTGGTGGTGTTGGTGGTGGTGGAACAGACCACAGTGGTTGGTGGTATTGGTGGTGGTGGAGCAGACCACAGTGGTTGATGGTGTTGGTGGTGGTGGAACAGACCACAGTGGTTGGTGGTGGTGGAACAGACCACAGTGGTTGGTGGTGGTGGAACAGACCACAGGCTGCATTAGGTCCCACCTCTTCCAGGTAAATTGAGTATATGCAGACAGCCACTGGCTCACTATAATTTTAAAGCAAATACTGCATTTTGTTTTATTTTTCTTAGAATATCCTTTTCAAAATTGGTTTGCTCCTGATAAGCAGAATCGATGACTTTGACCTTAATAATTGCCGGGGCCAGTTCTGCCAAATAACCAGAATTTAGTGGTATTTAATCAATAACACCACTGCAACTAGCCGTATGTTCTCGGATCAAGGTAAAACACCTAGCTCTGCTGGGTGCTTGATTATTGTAGGATTGAGTGGTTCTGTGGGTTAGTGTCTTGTGATTTTTGCTCACCACGAGGCGGGCCAAAACGACATGGGTTCGAGTCCTCGGCAATTAACAGTGTTGTTATTGATTAAATACCACTCGTTCGTGGTTACAATAATATATATACTGCTTGTGAAGGCTAGTCCACCAAACGGGGAATAGAATGAAATTAGCTCAGAGGCACCCACACCATCGTATGTTCTCGGATCAACGCTAAACACCTAGCTCTGCTGGGTGCTTGATTCTTGTAGGATTGAGTGGTCCTTTGGGTTAGAGCGTCATGGGATTTTCGCTCACCATGAGGTGGGCCAAAACAACATGGGTTCGAGTCCTCGGCTAGTCGCAGTTCTTTTATTGATTAAATACCACTGTTCGTGGCTAAAATAAAAATATATATATATATATATATATATATATATATATATATATATATATATATATATATATATATATATATATATATATATATATATATATATATATATATATATATATATATATATGTCGTGCCGATTAGGTAAAACTTGCGATTTTGGCTTAAATAGCAACGCTCATCTTGCCAAATAAGACAAGTGAAAATTTGTGTATGCAATAATTTCGCCAAAATCATTCTGAACATAACGAAAAAATATATTTAATTGTGTTTGTTTATTATTAAATTAATGTTAACGTATCTAAAATATATTTAGTTGGGTTAGGTTAAATTAAATTGCACTTGTTGTAATAAGGTTAGGTAGGTTTTCAAAGTTTCTCTTGGTTCAAAATTATAATTTTACATTAACATAAATGAAATAAAATACATCTTTAAACGTATAAGAGAAAATTTTAGAAAGGACTTAATTTTAGATGAGTTCTTGCTAATTGCCCAGTTTTACCTAATCGGCACGACATATATATATATATATATATATATATATATATATATATATATATATTATATATATATATATATATATATATATATATATATATATATATATATATATATATATATATACATATATATATATGTCGTGCCGATTAGGAAAACTGGTCAATTAGCAAGAACTCACCTAAAATTAAGTCCTTTCTAAAATTTTCTCTTATACGTTTAAAGATATATTTTTTTCATTTATGTTACTGTAAGAATTTATAATTTTGTACCAAGAGAAACTTTGAAAACCTACCTAACCTTATTACAACAAACGCAATTTAATTTAGCCTAACCCAACTAAATATATTTTAGATACGTTAACATTAATTTAATAATAAACAAACACAATGAAATATATTTTTTTCGTTATGTTCAAAATGATTTTGGCGAAATTATTGCATACACAAATGTTCACTTGTCTTATATGGCAAGGTGAGCGTTGCTATTTAAGCCAAAATCGCAAGTTTTACCTAATCGGCACGACATATATATATATATAATAAACACTGATTTCTGGCCGACGGAGACTCGAACCTACGAACCTTATGACAAGGTACGCAGTGCTTTGCCGACCGTACCACACTGGTCCAATACCTTGGCGCCCAGCTCACGCTAGACGTTAATTCCTACCATTGTAAAAATCTCTAGTTGTGTCGATGCATGCAGGGGATGAGATGAAAAGCTGTAAGCCACCTGACTGAAAGCTGGGTGCCTTGGATTAACGTCTAGCGTGAGCTGGGCGCCAAGGTATTGGACCAGTGTGGTACGGTCGACAAAGAACTGCGTACCTTGTCATAAGGTTCGTAGGTTCGAGTCTCCATCGGCCAGAGATCAGTGTTTATATATATATATATATATATATATATATATATATATATATATATATATATATATATATATATATATATATATATATATATATATATATATATATATATATATATATATAATGTCGTGCCGATTCCTGCTGAATCACTGAGGTTGTCTGGAAGAATTTGTTTTATTAGCTCATTTGATGCTATGGAAGAGGATAAGAGGGCTGGTAGGGCAATCTGGGAGGATTTGCGTACTCCCAGCCCCCCAAGTCTGACTGGAAGTGAGGCTTGCAACCACTGTCCCTCTTCGAGGGAAAGATTCAATACACTCTCTAGCATGGTCTTGAGGAGAGAGTCGTATTCCTCGAGTTTCGGGCTGTTGAAGGCTGGGGAGCATCTCAGGAAGTATGTAAGTTTTGGGATTGACAGGCACCTGGTGAGTAGGTAGAAGGCATCATGTGTATCGATGTCTTTCATCCTACCTTCCATCGTCCTGAGGTCGGAGATTTTTTTTTCCAGGACCAGATCGATGGCATTGGGCCCAAGAGGAGCACCAAGGAGAGTGCTGTTGGCTGGATCGATGGCTCGTGCCCCTGGTAAAACAGCCCTAATGTCCTGGATCATCTGTGGATTGGTGGAAACTATCTCACATTTGGTGGGGTTTAAAGATAGGCCCAGGCTACCTACCATATCTTTAATTTTCCTGATGTCTCCTAGAGAGATTGTGTAGTGCCAGCTAGGGTGCCATCATCCAAGAACCAGATATTGAGCTCACTGGACAATGCTTCTGTGACATCCTTGATGGCTAGACAGAATAGAAAGGGAGCAAGAGGGTCCTCCTGTTGCACACCTTCACACGAGTCAATTTCATGGTCCCCAAACAAAAGTTTAGAAGCCACACTATAGCACGATTCTATAAAGGGATAGAGGGAAGGAAAGTGCCTAGAAACTGCTTGGAGAGCAGCCTCCCTTTTGACTGAGTTGAAAGCATTGGCAAAGTCCAATTTGATTAAGGCTTTTTCATTGGACATGTTGTTGATGTATACTCGTGCTGCATGGGCAGCTGCTTCACAGCCTTGTTGAACACCAAAACCGAGCTGGGTTGGTTTCAACATTGAGGCAGCATCTTGACTCACCATTCGTACTGCAGCCTTGGCAACTAGGCGCCGAAGGGTGTTGCCCACTGCAATGGGCCTGATTCCTCCATCCTTTTTCCGGAGGGCACACAGTGAGGCACCAAAGAAAAGGGGTCTAATGGCCTGTGGGACACTACCAGCCAGGCACCCATTGGAAAATTTGGTGAGTTCAGACAACAATCTCTCAGAGACCTCACCAAGACCTGGATTGAGCATTTATATATATATATATATATATATATATATATATATATATATATATATATATATATATGTCGTGCCGATTAGGTAAAACTTGCGATTTTGGCTTAAATAGCAACGCTCATCTTGCCAAATAAGACAAGTGAAAATTTGTGTATGCAATAATTTCGCCAAAATCATTCAGAACATAACGAAAAAAATATATTTCATTGTGTTTGTTTATTATTAAATTAATGTTAACGTATATAAAATATATTTAGTTGGGTTAGGCTAAATTAAATTGCGCTTGTTGTAATAAGGTTAGGAAGGTTTTCAAAGTTTCTCTTGGTACAAAATTATAAATTCTTACATTAACATAAATTAAAAAAATATCCCTAGGTACCTTACCCTCTTCCATACATTTATTAAATAATAGCACCAACCACTCCAAAACTATATCCCCACCTGCTTTTAACATTTCTATCTTTATCCCATCAATCCCAGCTGCCTTACCCCCTTTCATTCTACCCACTGCCTCACGAACTTCCCCTACACTCACAACTGGCTCTTCCACACTCCTACAAGATGTTATTCCTCCTTGCCCTACACACGAAATCACAGCTTCCCTGTCTTCATCAACATTTAACAACTCCTCAAAATATTCTCTCCATCTTCCCGATACCTCTAACTCTCCATTTAATAACTCTCCTCTCCTATTTTTAACTGTCAAATCCATTTGTTCTCTAGGCTTCCTCAACTTATTAATCTCATTAAAAAAAAATTTCTTATTTTCAACAAAATTTGCTGATAACATCTCACCCACTCTCTCATCTGCTCTCTTTTTACATTGCTTCACCACTCTTTTAACCTCTCTTTTTCTCTCCATATACTCTTCCCTCCTTGCATCATTTCTACTTTGTAAAAACCTCTCATATGCTAACTTTTTCTCCCTTACTACTCTCTTTACATCATCATTCCACCAATCGCTCCTCTTCCCTCCCGCACCCACTCGCCTGTAACCACAAACTTCTGCTGAACACTCTAACACTACATTTTTAAATCTATCCCATACATTTTCAACCCCATTGCCTACACTCTCACTAGCCCATCTATGCTTTAATAGTTGTTTATATCTTACCCTAACTGCCTCCTCTTTTAGTTTATAAACCTTCACCTCTCTCTTACTTACTGATTCTATTTTCCTTATATCCCATCTACCTTTTACTCCCACTGTAGCTATAACTAAAAAGTGATCTGATATATCTGTGGCCCCTCTATAAACATGTACATCCTGAAGTCTACTCAACAGTCTTTTATCTGTTAAATTAGACACATATGCAACACTTGGGTATCTTTAATGAGGAAACGTTTCGCCACACAGTGGCTTCATCAGTCCAATACAAAGTAGAAAGGTGTAAGGAGAGGAGGAGTTTGAGGTTATCAGTCCCTCGGCCTGGAGTCGATGTGTTCAGTCCATCAATCTTGTTAGAAGTGTAGCACAAGGCCGTAGAGGTGGCATATGCTGTAATCAGGTGAGATGCAGCGGAGGAGGCAGGTCATAGTGGTATCAACCACTAGTCGAAGTAAGTCCTTGTCCAAAGGTTTGGACAAATGTTGAAGAATCCCTTTGTATCAAGATCCCAAGAAGTTGCTGTGTCAGACAGGATGTAGAAGAATGGTTCAGAGAACCGACAAGTTGTTAAATTAGACACATATGCAACACTTGGGTATCTTTATTGAGGAAACGTTTCGCCACACAGTGGCTTCATCAGTCCAATACAAAGTAGAAAGCCACCTCTACGGCCTTGTGCTACACTTCTAACAAGATTGATGGACTGAACACATCGACTCCAGGCCGAGGGACTGATAACCTCAAACTCCTCCTCTCCTTACACCTTTCTACTTTGTATTGGACTGATGAAGCCACTGTGTGGCGAAACGTTTCCTCAATAAAGATACCCAAGTGTTGCATATGTGTCTAATTTAACAACTTGTCGGTTCTCTGAACCATTCTTCTACATCCTGTCTGACACAGCAACTTCTTGGGATCTTGATACAAAGGGATTCTTCAACATTTGTCCAAACCTTTGGACAAGGACTTACTTCGACTAGTGGTTGATACCACTATGACCTGCCTCCTCCTGCTGCATCTCACCTGATTACAGCATATAAGCCACCTCTACGGCCTTGTGCTACACTTCTAACAAGATTGATGGACTGAACACATCGACTCCAGGCCGAGGGACTGATAACCTCAAACTCCTCCTCTCCTTACACCTTTCTACTTTGTATTGGACTGATGAAGCCACTGTGTGGCGAAACGTTTCCTCAATAAAGATACCCAAGTGTTGCATATGTGTCTAATTTAACAACTTGTCGGTTCTCTGAACCATTCATCTACAGTCTTTTATCTACCAATACATAGTCCAACAAACTACTATCATTACGCCCTACATCATATCTTGTATACTTATTTATCCTCTTTTTCTTAAAATATGTATTACCTATAACTAAACCCCTTTCTATACAAAGTTCAATCAAAGGGCTCCCATTATCATTTACACCTGGCACCCCAAACTTACCTACTACACCCTCTCTGCATGTTTCTCCCACTTTAGCATTTAGGTCCCCTACCACAATTACTCTCTCATTTGGTTCAAAAGTTCCTATACATTCGCTAACATCTCCCAAAATCTCTCTCTCCTCTACACTCCTCTCTTCTCCAGGTGCATACACGCTTATTATGACCCACTTTCGCATCCGACCCTTATTTTAATCCACATAATCCTTGAATTTACACATTCATATTCCCTCTTTTCCTTCCATAACTGATCCTTCAACATTATTGCTACCCCTTCCTTAGCTCTAACTCTCTCAGATACTCCTGACTTAATCCCATTTATTTCTCCCCACTGAAACTCGCCTACCCCCTTCAGCTTTGTTTCGCTTAGGGCCAGGACATCCAACTTCTTTTCATTCATAACATTGGCAGTTATCTCTTTCTTATCATCCGCACTACATCCACGCACATTCAGACAACCCAGTTTTATAAAGTTTTTCTTCTTCTCGTTTTTAGTAGATTTGTACAGGAGAAGGGGTTACTAGCCCATTGCTCCCGGCATCTTAGTCGCCTCATACGACACGCATTGCTTACGGAGGAAAGATTCTTTTCCACTTCCCCATGGACAATAGAGAAAATAAAAAGAACAAGAGATATTAAGAAAAGGAAGAAAAACCTAGATGTGTGTATGTATATATATGCATGTGTATGCAGGTGTAGTGTGACCTAAAGTGTAAGTAGAAGTAGCTAGATATACCTGTTATCCAGCGTGTTTATGAGACAGAAAAAGACACCAGCAATCCTACCATCATGTAAACAGTTTCAGGTTCCTGTTTCACAGTCACCTGGCAGGACGGTAGTACCTCCTGGGTGGTTGCTGTCTATATATATATATATATATATATATATATATATATATATATATATATATATATATATATATATATATAATATATATATATATATATATATACTAATAGAATAAAGTAACTTAAAAAAATTGACTTTTCCCAACATTTTTCTTAAAGATGGATAGACATTTTTTCATTAAAAGGGACATAATTATTTTTCACCAAACCTACCTTAAAAACCCTCAGCTAACCTAATCTAGCGTATTTTTTAGTTAATATATTTTCAAAACATCATACATATGTTTATATATATTTAAAGTTACTTAATATCCATGGGCTAAATTTTATCTCTATGTTCAGATCGATTTTTAGATCGATTTGCTGATAACACGAATATAATTATAATTTAAAGTTGGTGATTGACGTGAAGCATAAAATAGTTTTTGTGAAGATAATTTCGAACCAAAATTCTCCGGGACCAGCGATACAAACTCATGATTGTGCTCACCAGTCTGATGAGTTCCATTAATTATCAGCTTTTCATGGTTAAGTGGAAATCAGAAATACTGAAAATGTTATAATATTTTGGATAATAACTCGGAAAAGAAACCGTCGGAGACCTTTGTCTTTTCCATTTTATTAATGACTATCTTTTTAAAGACACTTGATTAATGGTGACGTTTTAGAGTTCATGATTTGTAGTTTTATATTGTTGTAGTTAATTGACGATGGCAAGAAGATGGATTCGTTAGAAACAGCAAATTATATAGTTTGTAGAGGCACCCAATGATTAATAAGAATACTTTAAAAATAGTAAATGTTAAGGGTTTGTGTGTCCTCACAGCCTTGCTTAAAGCCAGACTTCCCTGTTATTACCTTAGTTGTTGTTGATGCTAGGGGAACATTGGCCCATATATCATAGCCTGGCTTATCCGGCACTTCTTGGACTTACTAATCCAGTTCTCTTTTTATTATATACTTCTTTCCAAAGTTTTTATTTAGGTTATTATAACCCAGGATAAAACACGAAAATCAAGCAGCGTGGTTTACTTCCAAATGGGATTCTTAGGTTCAAAAATCTGGACGATATCCAGAAGACGCTGCGATCTTCCAGGTACCCAATATTCTGCATGGAAAATAGGACAATTGGTGTTGAGAAACTTGCATATTTCTTTGACTCCAAGTAATTTGTGAAAGTCACATACACAAAATCTCGAGACCCATGGCTAAGTGACTACTGCAGGGATTTTGATGTATTAAGGTTTTTCTGACATATAATATGTGAAACAATTTATCATGTTTAAGCTATGGATAGTAACTGCAGCCTCACCTGTGTCTTGTTAGTGAGTTTCATTGGTAAATATCTGCTCTCTACTCTGTGTTTCCCTACATCTGTTTAGAACTTTGTACTTAGTATATATCCATTATTATTATTGTAGTTGTTTCATTGTTATCATTTTATTAATAATTTATTAGTAGTATTTATTATTATTAATAATATTATTAAACTCACATGTAATATAAAACAACACGTGTGAGAGATGGAAGGTATTCAGGTTTGATCCAAAGAAGGGAAGCATATCTCCCATTCTTTGGATCAAGAGACCTTCACTGGCATCAAGGCGCTCCTGCTGTAAGGTTTCTATCCATCAACTCATGTTGGATCGTCTTCATGTAATGTGAAAAAAATTCATGAGTTCCCAATCATTATTTAGGTATCCTCTACGGTACCTTTAAGATGTTGTGTGATTTTTTTTTTCTTTTAACTTGAGAATGATTCATGTAATCATCTCCAAACAACCATTGATTTGTGCTCGTACTTCAAAGTCCGTTCATGAATTTGGTTTCCACGCAATAACCTGCGTAAGAGTCTTCAGCTCGTTTTCAAACTTTCAGTGGAGTTCTATAAGAATTTTGAAGACTGTCATTTTCATCTTTTCGTGTTTATGTTGTTTTGCTCAAAAGAAGGTTTGTATTGTTATTGAAATGAGTAAAGCCCAAAATGACCATTTTATTATATAAAATGTGATACTGATTTTCATTCAGTAATTGAAAAATATCTTCTGATCGCCTTAAAATTTTTAGTGAAGCGGATGATATACTGTAAGTTACAACTATGTAAGTGCAAATTTGCTGATATATTAATATAATAACAAAACATCTTTTTTTTCCCGGTCACAATCCATTATGTAGGAAGGGGCTCATACAAGGGGTAGAAATCTGTTTACTAAAGACGGGAGACCTCTGTAGAGCAATGAGGATATCGTCAAATATTCCGGAAGGAGTTCATCAACTACGGTGTTTTAAAGGTTTCATTGTAGCATTTCTGGAGTTAATATCATTTAGAGATAATATCTCTTAGGATAGCCTATCTCATACTCAGAAAAAAATTGAATTTTTCAAGATATCTTTTGTGGTGTGTAACGATTATGTTACACTTTATTTGACGTTCATCACACACCCGTTGACCCGCAGCCTCGCCCAGCACACACCCGTTGACCCGCAGCCTCGCCCAGCACACACCCGCTGACATGCCGCCTCGCCCAGCACACACCCGTTGACCCGCAGCCTCGCCCAGCACACACCCGTTGACCCGCAGCCTCGCCCAGCACACACCCGCTGACCCGCCGCCTCGCCCAGCACACACCCGCTGACCCGCAGCCTCGCCCAGCGAGCTGGCATTTCAGAGTATAACAGTTGTGGGGCTTCACTCCTGTATTCATTGACCCCCAGCAAAGAGGATGTCACACCTGCCTGCCTGGCTGGGAGGCAGACACTCGTTGCTTAGAGTGGCTCTTGGTTCATTAATATACTGCTTAGTATCTTAACCATGTAAATATTGCACATATTCGTGAAGGAATACATGGGTAAAGAAATCTACCCCTACTGTCTTTGTCTTGCCTTTGTCTTCACCGGTTCCTCGCTAGTACTGACTTTTTAATACCCAGTTGCTACTTGCCTTATTTGCTACTTGTGTTCATAATACCTCCATTATTCCAGAGTGAGAGAATTTATACACAGGAAGCAGAGGAAAGGAGAGAGAGAGAGAGAGAGAGAGAGAGAGAGAGAGAGAGAGAGAGAGAGAGAGAGAGAGAGAGAGAGAGTGGGTGGGGGGAAGAGAAATAATACATTATTATTATTAGTATTATAACCAAGGGGGCTAAACAAGTAGGATTATATAGCGACTCAAGGAGAAAAGTGGAAGGTATTCAGGCTTAATCCAGGGAACTGGAGCACAGAACCAATTCCCTAGATCAAGAGCCCCTCACCAGAGTCAAGGAACCTCCTTTGATGGGATATAATGCAGTATTTCTGATTACGTATTTCTGATTACCATACATCAGTAGATAACAATACAAAGTTATTATATTAGCAAGAAAATATGCTACTCAATTCCATATATTTATATAAGTATATAGATGAATATTTTAGAGTACATGTACTTATACTCACACATGAACATATACATGCATATACATATTCATTCTTGTATATACTTACGGTCACACATATGTCCAAAATACATATATACACATACACAAGACAAGCCAAGGGGGGTGGAAATCTTCAACTTAAGCACTTTCACACTTTCAGTGCGTCAGCAGGAACTGTGCAATGTTGATAGAGTAGCAACATTAGAAATGAGGGGAAGTTTTCACCGAGTAGGGTAGATGAGGGCCTCCAAGTTTACTGAAAGCATGACACAGAAAAAAATTGAAGATTTAATAGCCAGCCCTAAGCTTCTTCTAATCGCCGCCAACAAGTCATGTGATATTAGAGATTACGTTGCAATGGTGACTAATACACATACAGAATGATGCTATTATGTGTAAACCTTCTAGTTAATAAAATAATCGAATGCGCTCTTATAAGCTTAAAATACCGTACGTCAGGGGACGTTCTAGAATGTGCCAGGAAATACTAGGAAGAATCCCATCATATATTCCTAAATACCGCCTACCAGTATCCTCAGTATCGATTTTTATGCCTGTATTATTTATGAATCTTCCAAAGTATTCAGATTCTTTAAAACATAATAACTAGACAATTTCTGAATTTTCCGAATATTCTTTAACTCCTTCACCACTACTAACAGCCTTACTCTATAATCAACTAAGCTAGTTGCAATAACCATGTTGCAATCAACCATGTGTACATTTATACAGCTATACCTAGATGGGTTTAGGACCCCAATGGAAATAAGCCACTTTGATTTTTTTGTGTGTTATCCCAGGTAAACTACATATGTGCTGCTATATATGATAATTTATGTAACTGTATAGACATTTCCAGCGAATACTAGAAATGAACTTATTAATCCCTCCCTCTAGCATCTATGCTCTTTCTGGTTTTGTAACTGTTAGCGAATATTCTAGTTCACTTATATTTTAAAATTAAGAGACATTTTTAATAGCGCTTTGGGATTACAATTGGATGAATATAAACCAACTAAATAAAATTTGAGATTTTTTATATCAAAGGTGTCTAGGTGGTACCAATTGAATTTAATACATTTGGTATAATTAACAATAATAAAGAAGCGCTAAACCTACAAGGGTCATACAACAATTAAGGAGATAAGCTCCTATACTTCTCTTGGAGTATAACTTAGTAGTATACATTTACATCAGTTATCTTGTACATATAATTGTATAGTACTAAGGGCACATTTAATGACCAAGACTCTTAAGTACCGTCTGGTACATTGCTGTGATGAGATATACTTGAGTAAATCAATAAGTATATACAAGTGTATGGGGGAATGTGTGTATGTGCTCATATATGCTCGTAATACCTCAGAAAGACGACTCAACTTAGACTTAAAACATCGACAGACGACAAGTTCCTAAATAATCAAACTTCTCATCTATCAAGGCAATCAAACAGCTTACTTGAACAAAATGACGAACCATTCGCCAAACAGCAATAACGTACGAAGCAGCAGTGAACAGCACAGCGTCAGGCAAGGAACAAGGAGACCAAAAATGACCATCGGCAGATCCTCCACAAAGGCATAAAACTCCCTTATTACTGAAACTAACCTAATCTTCGACTACAACAGAAGGTAGATACCATATGCTGGAAGCTTTCTTGGTACCAGAGACGTACGGAGTGCCTCCACGACACAACCTCTGCAAAGCGTAAAATATCACTAAGACTAAATAATGCTTTGTAAACAGAGTTACGAGAAGTATATGAAGTTAGTCTCGGCTCCCCAACGAAGACATACTCTACCAAAAACAGAGCCTAAATCACAAGAGATGAGAGCAGACTAAGCATGCTGCCACCATGAGCAAGAGACAAAATGTTTCTCCAAAGAGAAGCAGCGGTAGAGAAAGATCGAACCAAGGACTGCAGATCTGACATCAGGTGTGATCACATGACTTACCAGGTTGCGCCTGGTACAAAACTGCCTGACGAGCTGGCAGGTAGTTTGCAAGTGCTGGCAACCAACCATAACTCGCCAACAGCGAGCACAATGATAGATGTGCTTGTTGCATCCTACCTACATACATAAGCTAATATAACAAGTGAAATAATAATATAAAGCAAGATATTTTCATTTTACCTATTAATGAAAACATCGGCAATATAAAATTATATGAAATTCAAAATATACAAAATATACATTACATCCTTTTCAGGGGGCACAACAGTACCTATATCAGTTATGTTGCAATCACTTATTGCAGCCACTTAACCTTGTGTACCTACAAAGGTATGATACCTTCATGAACTTGTAGTTAAACAAGTTATATAATGTACTGACGTTCATGATGGACGTGACATGAGGTTAGGTGCAGAGAACAATAGTCAAACATCACCAAAACCTCACGAGACCCCATGGCATAATGAGCAATCCTGCGATTTTTTATACTGGTGCTCACAGGTCTACCAGAACTGATATCTTTGCCGGATGACTTTAACACCAGATAGAGGGGGATGTCCACTTGTAGATTCACTTCAGGCCAGTTATTATGATATTAATGGTGTTTATAACTAGGATTTTCAAGTGTATGAAGAGAGGACTTGGCGTCACTTAAGAGCACTCTTCTTCCTTCATTTTTATTATACTGGAGACAAGGCTCAGTGCAACTAGCTCTGTTAGTGTTGAACTGAGCTTGATATTTAATTTATAAAATTTATACACTTATTACCAATGAATATTTTGCAGGCTGCTGTAGTGCAGTGTGTTGTCTGATGGGCTGAACCCACCTCTTCAACGGGGGCTCCATGGCGCGGTGAAGAGGCTCTTGGTCTGAGGAATTAGACCTTTTGGCCCCCTTCCTAATTACCCCCAATCCCCCCTTCCTAATTACCCCCAATCCCCCCTTCCCTATCCCATCCTCCTTATCTCCCCTTTTCCTTTCCTACCCTCCCATCCCTTCCCTTTCCCTATCCCGTTTGTAGCCTCTGGGGTCCTCCTCTCTGGGTAGGGGGAAGTGTGCTGGGGTTCCTCGGGAGTGGTGTAGTTTGCCGTGAAATCTGGATCATATGGAGGCGCCCTGCTCCCTTCCTGGATTTCCATGAGGTGGGGCGGGGTGCCCTGCAAGTGACAGGTGTATCTCCAGAGGCGGCCTATCAATTCTGAGAAGTGGCAGCCGAAGGCACCCAGTGTAACCTCATCCAGTGTAGCCTCACACAGTGTAGCCTCACCCAGTGTAACCTCGCCCAGTGTAGCCTCGCCCAGTGTAGCCTCGCCCAGTGTAGCCTCGCCCAGTGTAGTCTCGCCCAGTGTAACCTCACCCAGTGTAACCTCACCCAGTGTAGCCAAGGAGGTATGCTTTGTGGCGGGTATCCGACCGCATTCTCTTTTGTCAGCCCAGGTGGCTCGGTATATGTGAGGTTGCTGACCTGGAGTGCTGGTTTACTGGCATGACGGGCAGGGTTTGGCATAGGTTCCACGCTGCATCTTCACTGTTCACAGTCTCGAGGTCCTCTTGGATGAGAGGGAGAACTTACAGCCCTTTCATGCCTTCTAGTAACTGTCCCTCTTCTTTTTTTATCTTTCCTTCTTTTTTTTTTTTAAATAATAAAAAGAAAGTAGTACCACCATCATGGAGTCTTCATTTCAAGACCCCCTCCTCCTCCCAGGCCCCTTTTTGTTACCGCATCCTGCTCTGACCCGGCTTCGTTATTGGAGCATTCTGCAGATTTTTCCCATACCCCTGTATCTCCTACTGGTGACTGTCACCTGCTCCAGGTGCCAAGGCTCCGCCCGTTTCTTCTAGTGCCTCTGCCTCTTGCACGCCATTAACTATGCGTCCGGCTTCCCCAAATACGGTACGACGGGTTTCAGACCGCTCACCTGCCTCAGGTCGGGCGATCCGAAAACCTAAACGTTCCAGACCATATGCTGATGACGCTTCTTCGATTTCTCCTCATTCCACCCAGAAACAACCTACACGACACCTACTTCCTTTACGCACTATGTTTACAAGTATTCAGTGGACCAAATTCTTTTTCCTACAACCAACGTCTCTAACTGATTATCTTTCAGATCACAGTATTGGTAAAGCTCTTTTACGACACGTTGGCCAAAACATATCCTTTCATGCTCTTCAGACCGGTGCATGCATCGTTAAAGTTCAGAAAGCACTTCAAGCTCATGATCTTTCCCATCTTGCTTCCATTAATAATGATCCTGTCACAGTTCACAAGCACGCTACTCTCAATTCTTGCAGTGGTACGGTGGTCTTACTGTGTTCCATTGTACAGTGTGATTTTTTGTCTTACAGAGACGATATTTTAGAGCAATTAGCCCTTCAGGACCTTCCTATTTTCAAAGTGGATACATATGTTCTGCCCGCTCGCAGACGGAGGCACTTTCCCAGTAACATCGCCTGCTTAACCTTTGAGTGCCGTGAACTCCCGTCCACCATTTATATCGTGAGACATCGCCTAGGGGTCTGTAAAGTGGTCCCTACACCCTAACAGTATTGAAATTGTTGGCGCTTCAGACAACCTACTAAATACTGCAGGTCTGCGGCGGAGTGCCCGGTCTGCGGTGCCACGGAGTATGCCGATACATCTTGCAGTCTTCCCCCAACTTGTCTAAATTGCAATGAAACTCATCCTTTTTTTTCCTGCCTATGTCAGGTCTATCTTAATGAATGTGAAATTAGTTGTCACAGCTCCACCTTCAGGGAAATCTTCCACGTGTTCCTTATTCTCGAGTAGTTGGGAGACCTCCAACCTTGGTGGTCCCCCACCTACCAGCTCCTCTGGTGCCATGTCTTCCGGGGTCACTCCAGTCTCTAATTCTTTTGCAGTTTTACCCTCTGAAACCCCCATCTCCTTACCTCTTCCTACTTCTACTTCTTCATCTCGCTCACTGGTTTCTCAGTCTGCGAGGCCTCACACGCCAGCACCTTATTCGCACCCATCACCTGCGAAGTTGAATCTGTCTCCTAAACCCCTCTGGGGCTTACAATTCCCCAACAGTTCTCCTTTTCGGCCTTGGTGCCTAGTTCTCACCCCGTTTCTAACTCTCACAAGAACGTGGAGGTTCACCCCTCTCGTGTGGCCCCCTCTTCTCCTGTTTTCCCCCAGACTACTTCCCCAGTCCCCTTCCAACCTCTTTCCTCTCTCTTTCCACTGCAGGACTTCCACCGGCACATCCCTCCTTCCCCTCTCAGACCTCTTTGGTTCCCTCCATAGTCTCCCCGATCTCTCCTTGCTCTACCTCACCTGTCTGTGGAGACATGGTATCGGCATCTTCCTTGTCTGCTGAAACACTTGATGCTATCTCCGTCTATATTGAGGAGACGAAACCTTCGATGGACACCATGACTCCTTATTTTTCACAACAGTCGCAGCAATCTTTTCCTTCACAGCATTCCGATTCCTCCTTGCTTACACGCTTTTCGTTGGCTCCACACATTGACTTCACTCACCCTACTAGCCCGTAAATTTTATCGCTTCTCATTGTTGCCTTACCGATCTTTGTGAATAATGGCTTATTTACAATGAAATATTCGTGGCCTCAGGGGTAATTGGGGAGAGCTCCAGGTGTTGCCCTCCCAGTTTTTCCCAGTATGTGTCGTTTTACAAGAGTCTAAAGTTTGTTCAGCAGTTATAGCCACTGAACGAACAGATAATTATCTGTCCCGTTTCAGGCTATGTGCTATTGCATTCTTCTGATCCCTTTCCTGATGAAACTTTTAATGAGAGTGCGCTTCTTGTGTGCGTTGGTATATCGTTTCAACAGGTCTTTGTTTGTTCTCAGCTGCATTATATTGCAGCCCGTATTTATTTGCACAGGTGGTATACAGTTTGCTGTCTATAGCTCTCCCCTTCCCGTGCATTCTGTATCTCAGATGTTGCGTTCTTGATCTCTTCTCTGCCGCCGCCCATCATGTTGTTAGGTGATTTTAACGCTCATCATCATCATTGGGGAGGGTCCCATTGTGACTCTCGTGGTGATCAGTCGGAGACTCTTCTCACTTCTCATCCTCTTCATGTTTTAAATACGGGTGCTTCCACCTATTTTGACTCTTGCACTCAGTCTCTCTCTTGCATCGATCATTTTACCTGTTCCTCGTCAATTGTCCTTGATTACGCTTGGTTTGTTCTCCCAGATTTGCTCTTTCCTATTATTCTTAGTTCTACTACGAATTCCCAACAGCCTCGTAGCCCCCATTGGCAATTTGGAGGAGCGAATTTGGACTTATACTCTCATCTTTCCGCTTTTTGTGGGGACTCTTCTTCGTCCACTGTTGATGAGCTGGTGCACCTGTTTTCGACATTAGTTTTGACTGCAGCATCAAGTTCTATTTCTCAAACCTCAGGCAGGCATTCTCAGACATGCATGCCTTGGTGGTCTCCTGCGTGTGCCCGTGCAGTGCGTTTGAAACGTGCTACGTGGGGCCGTTATCGATGTAATCGAACCGCAGATCATCTTTTGGATTTTAAGCGATCAATGGCGGTCGCTCGCCACATAATACACGACACTACACGATCTTGTTGGCAAGACTACTTTTCTACTGTTACCTCGACTTCCCCTGTGTGCGCAGTTTGGAAGGAGGTATGGAAGTTGTGTGGCAAGTTCGCTTGTTTTTGGGGGATGCTGGTGTTAGTGTTGCGGAACCTCTTGAAGTTGCCATGGAAATCGAGAACTATCTTGTCTGTGTTTCCCAAGGGCTTCACCTCTGTCCCACGTTTCTCGCTTCTAAGTCTGTTAGGGAGCAATCGACCTTGGATTTCTCTTCTTCTTTTAGAGCGGGTCCACGCTTTCCGCTTGCCGGTCATCGGCAGCTAGGCCTGATAATATTCATATCCGTATGCTACAGCATCTGCATTCTACAGCCCTTGGAAATCTGCCATTGTACTACCGTTTCTCAAACCAGGCACTTCGGGGCTTGATACCTCTCACTATCGTACCATTTCTCTGACCAGTGTAGTCTGTAAGGTAATGGAATGATTGGTGAATAGACGTCTGATATGGTATTTGGAGACTCACAATAGTCTTTCTCCTCGACAATATGGCTTTCGCAAGGGCCACTTTGGTTTGGACCCCTTGTTCCACATAGATACGTAGGTGCGAAATACCTTTGCTAATAAACACTCCGTCCCAGCAGTCTTTTTTGATCTCCAAAAGGCATATGATACCACTTGGAGGTATAACATCTTAGCCCAGGCCCTTTCCTAAGGCCTCCGTGGTATTCTACCGACCTTCCTTGCTGCTTTCTTATCTGAAAGACATTTCATGTCCTTGTTGGAGCCTCGCTTTCCTCAGACTTTATCAGGACGAGGGAGTCCCACATGGTTGTGTCCTCAGCACTACCCTTTTACTCTTGGTTATAAATGACCTACCTTCCGTTCGTCCATATCATACTTGGTTGTCACTTTATGTGGATGACTTCCCTATAGCTTACGCAGGTGCGGACTGTAGCCTTCCTTCAGGA